>JXCR01137365.1:75519-92385 GCA_002079205.1 Phalaenopsis hybrid cultivar | reverse complement strand
TAATTCAGATATATGTCAATTTGTGCATTTTAGCTCGGACACGACCTCATAATGAATTGAATGTTTCCCCTAGGTAAAATCAACATTCCGGACACACTCGCATTCTTCGTTTCGTTATCCAGGGTCGTTCGGGCCACTTTTTCTGCAAACAAACACAAATGATAATTTGCACATTTTTAGCCCACCAACAAAGCAGTAGCAAAATAGACATCCACTATAGGTGAAATTAACGTCTCAAACGCACTCGTGCAGTCCGTTTCGTCATCCGGAGTCATCTAGACAACTTCATCAACAGTCAAGCCAATTCGAACCAGTTTTGCACGTGGCGCGATGAATAACATTTGTCAATCCAATCGAACTCGTCCGAGGAGCCAAATATCGATTGATCTTCACCTAAGTGAAAGCCAAAGCCTAGCATAATGACTTTGGCTATGTGCCCCTCAACACACGCTGAAAGGTCTCAATTGGATGTCTTGCGTCACGGAAATTAACACATGCATCAACAAGGTTCTATAGCGCTCGAGCAGACATCCAACACTTGCGACATCAAAAATTGATGCCAACATTAGTCTTATCATTAACACAAGCAATTATGAGATTGTTATGTTTACTCAAATGATTAACAAGTTGAACCTGGCAGCATAGAAGCACACCCAATTTTGTTCTATATTGGTTGAAGAAATGGAATAAAATCCTAGTGATAGAAGATGTCTCATCGAGTTCTCTATTAGAGACAAGTTCCATGAGCAGGTGTGGTACTTATAGATGTTTGTCACATCTTATTAGGTCGTCCTTGACAGTACGATCGTTGCACGCATTATGATAGATACAGGAACACGTATTCTTTCACAAATGATGAGAAGTGTATTACATTCTTACCTTGAAAGAAGTCTGATATAATAGGCATTCGTGAGAGTTTATGAATATAGTGCCATGAACAATCTTTTTGTGGATATTGAAAGAACCACTAGCAGAACTAACATTGGTTTTCCTAGAAGACAATGATTTCGAGGAGCTAATACCATACAAAACATAGCCCCCAATTGAGAGGGTTTCAAGTTTTTATGACTTAAATTCTACTACTAGGTTGTCACTATTGAGGGAGTTCAAGCATCCATCACTTCAAATAGAGATAAAATTTTTTGAGTTATTTCTAGAAGATTTTATGAGCTAAGTTGAGCACCAAGTTTCAATTCAGTTCAACAACACATCAGTAGACAGATGATCAGACAAAAATAGTGAACCATAGCTTTGGAAATCTCTTTAGATATTCTATGGAAAAGAACATCGGATAGTAAGATCATGGTTCTTTCAAAGAAAAAGAATAAACCTCTCCAAGCTAGGGAGAATGATGTGGGAGTAGTCTCGTGTGGTTCCGCAGGATCCTACAACCCCGCTTATGCAGGATTCAATAGGGCAAGAATCATATCTCGTAACTTGTCTTGAAAATAGAAAGTCGGATGGGACTCTTTTACAATTATTTTAATATTAGTCTATTTAGAATTAGTGTTTGTTTTATGCCTCAATATAGATATGTTACTTATAAGCTAGTTTATAAACTTTTGCTTGATTATTATTATTTAGAGACTTTTATCCCTACGTTCTCGTACTTGGACAATTGTAGCCTATTTTTCTTCAAGCGTTGAATTTGTATCTTGAAGATAATAGTTGCTAGAATCTCCTCTTCATTCGTACATCGCCATTTGCCAAGCTATTTCCAGTAAAAAAACCACTGAATTGTTGTTCCGACATTCAATTTGTTATCCAATAGCAACTTTTCGTCATTCCTCAACCATCGTCATCGTTCCCATTTCTGTTTCTTATCCCACAACCCATCTAACTCATTTCCTAACCTCCATACACCATTTAGTTGCCCTAGTTCAGTGTCAATGAGGTGTTGTGAAAGTTATTAAATCTCACAAATCATGTCCTCCATACACCATTTAGTTGCACTTTGGTTCATGGATGAAAGTTATTAAATCTCACAAATCATGGATGACATTCACTTTAGTTACCCTAGTTCAGTGTCAAAATGTTCATGTGAAGTTAGCCACTTTGCAGCGGCCTCACTTTGGGCAATTTAATTCAAAGTTAGAAGGGGAAAATGATCTTTGGAATTATCAAAAGCATAATAAAAATATATATATTCATCAAAAACTATATTTCAATTATAGNTTTATATCACCACTTGCATTTTCATTATCCTATTTGCATTTTCATCGTGTCTCCTAAGCAAGCACCTACAATAAACCCTAATGAAGACACTAGGCTTTGAGAAACATGCCAACAGAGTTAAAGCAGATGAAAATTGTTTTGCAGGAAAAAAATAAAACTTTGAAAGATAAATTCAATGTTAAACATAATAATCAACAAACTCTAACCCCTACAAATCCTTGAAGAGAAAAATAATTTGATTAAAAGAGTCCAAAGAAGTAGATGAAGGGATTATAGTCAAAGTTAAATGATCCCACATAAAGAGTTGGATTTGAAGCACCTACCATTGATGGGATTCATGATCCTAATAAGTTCAAATAAATGATTTTTATTAATTGGCTTGATGTGAAAGATTTTTAAAAGTCTAATTTGTTAAAATGAAACAGGTGATTCATGCTAGGAATAGCTCAATAACATTTCGCAAAAGGAAGAAATGTCGGGTGACAACATCTTAGTTCAATCGAAATAAGTGTGAAGTTAAGGGTGAATATTGCCAAAGACAACATGATTTTGTTTTCGAAATTAAACTCCTTTCTTTGAGGCTCAAAAGAATGTAAGCTACTGAACATTTGAATATATTTGANAAAGAATGTAAGCTACTGAATATTAGAATATGTTTGAGGAGTTTATTTGTAAGAGAAGATGTAATGGCACTCATTAATAACTTGGCTATAAGTTTGTAATAGGTCTTAGACTAGAAATTAGAAGTGGTGTTGAACTCCTAGATGCTCAAACCCTTAAAGAAACTTTTCACTATAGTTTTTTTACTTCTCAAAGTCTAGTATTAGACTTTTACTACTTCCAATACCAAAATGTCTCATTAATCTTCTTCATTAACTTCCAAGCCTAACATTATACTACCTTCAACATCTAAGAAAATCATTTGATTCGAATGCTAGAATAATGAGCATATGCAGCATCAATGTGTGTAAAGTTTTTGTTTTTATAGATGAAGCATGGCTCCAAAAAGATGAAAATTTAGAAGAATTGCATGAACACTTCGTTCCTTCTAATATTGAATTAGAAAATATATTGAGGTTTGGAGGGAGAATTATTTTAGTATAACTTTTTATCAATGCCAAGAAATGTATTGCTGAATTTATCTNTCCCACTTTGTGTTATCAACATTCATCATGACAAAGTTGACACGGTCCCTGAGAGATAATGATCATTTTTTTGTTTAGAATAAAAAGAAAATACCATGTTATGCGCATATATGAAAGACTTTGTTATAGAATCCTCCTGCAGCTTAAACACTAAATAAAGAAGGAATCAAGGAACTCACTTGTACTGCTGTTCAACTTTGTAGATATCTGGAGCTAGTTCTCTGCATACTTCACACCAGTCTGCATAAAACTCAACAACTGTAGGCTTCCCATTTAAAAGAGCCTGCTAAGAAGAAACGAAGAACAGTAAGGTTGCTTTAACATGTAAGGTTGCATACCAAAACTAACTTAGTATTTGAATCATGTAAGGTTGCTTTAACATGCGTGAAGACTATTGAAAGACAACCAAATTGAAACAAAATGCTAATTTAAAGAGCTTAAACAACATAAGAAATAATACCTAGAAGTCTCATATTTTTCATAAAAAAAGCCGAGTAATAATAATTATCATTATCATAAATCAAAATAGCACCACCTTTACATAATCTTCACAGGTAGTCATTTTCAAGTCCCAATGTATGGGTGCTAAGTCTAGATTAAGATTTCTTTTCTTGTTACACCTTCCGATTGGCTCAAAAAATCATAGCTTCTTTTGTAGAAACCACCATCTCTTATGATAGTATTCCATGTCAAGTTTTCTTCACCGAAAACTGAATCATTCTCTTCATTTGACTCGTCATCCAAATT
This sequence comes from Phalaenopsis hybrid cultivar, assembly GCA_002079205.1. Lineage (NCBI taxonomy): Eukaryota > Viridiplantae > Streptophyta > Magnoliopsida > Asparagales > Orchidaceae > Phalaenopsis > Phalaenopsis hybrid cultivar. The sequence continues at coordinate 88,318 of JXCR01137365.1, read as the reverse complement.
TCTTGCTAATTACTCAATAACATAATTTGTGTCATTCAGAAACCAGCCAAAAGATTAAAACAAACTAACTAATTTGGGTCATCTGAACGACGCACTTAAGTGCATGCTCAAGAATAGCGCACATAGAGCATGTTATTCTATATTTGTGCTCCTAGCCATGACAATGGCGCAAGAGGTTTGTTTTACCAGGCTATGAGTTNTTTTTTTTTTTTTTTTTTTTTTTTTTTTTTTTTTGTTTTTTTTTTGTTTTGTTTTTTGGGTAAAAAAAAAATATAAGAACACGAGGATAGATAAATAATTAAATGCGTCTGTGTTGGCATTGTTGGACATCAGGTTGACGAATAAAGTGAAGTCCCAAACTTGAGATCATCTTGGCTTGGGACGGGAAAGTACTTCATTGGAACATGGAATCGCCATTGTCGTGCTTCTGTTAACGTCACGTGGCTCAATATTGCTCAGAAGTGGGATTCCAATATAATGGATGTAAAGGTCAACAAAAACCTTGCAAAAATGTGATGATGCAGTGTTCTTGGATTTTATCTGTTCTGGTTGGCCATGAGTGCCTGTCTCAAGTTAGCGCTATTGCACAGGCTGGTTACATCAATGTGATACGTACATTACTTTTGTTCAGTGGTGCTACGAGAATCGGAAGATCTACAGGATTTGATTGTGCTCCCATTGGCTTGGACCATTGCCGGTGTTTCTCACTAAATTGCAGGTGGAAGCTTCATGGTTATGTGAAATAAGTGATCGAAACAGCACAGTTTCCAACGAATCTGAGAGTGAAACATCATGAATCGAATAAGCGAAGTTTTTTCTGGTACTTCTGTGCCAAAGTGTTTTCATTGTTTGAATCATTCCACCACTTAATCAGATTGTCGCAACATGATATTTGAAGGTTATATGACTGCAAGGAGTGCCGTGTGATATCAATCTTTGTGGGTGATTTGAATACATAAGAGCTTATTGATCTGTTGCAACTTGCAAGAGTTGAAGAGTTTGATTTGATCCGAAATGTTAACCATGCTGAGTTTAGATTTCTTTTAAATAAAGTTTTTCTTTATATGATTGAATTACTGTCTTTTTTAAAGACACATCTTTGACTAACTCATTTTAATTAGGCTTTAATATGAGAATATTTTCGAATTTCTGTAATAAAGTAAATATCTTGAAGAGATTACTTGTTGAGTTTTAAGAGATATTATGGAATTGTTTTTTTTTAGGATATGTTGTGGAATGTTGTAATAAATTCTATGTTTCTGTTGAATGTCAAAATATCTTTCGGGTCACAGCCAAGAATAAAGTGTTGGTTGGATGGGAGAAATATGGTGAAGTAGGAGAAAAAGATGACTGTGTAAGTCGCAAATAATGCTAATCTCTTGGAAAAAGTCTCAAGAGTCTTCTATGTAAAAATGACTCATATTTATAGTTCATAAGGGGATTGTTCCACACTTAGTGAGAATGTTACAGTGAATTTATGAGCCTATACACAAACATATTAGTAACTGACTTTGACATCTTTTGACCTTGGTAATTGTTGTTGATGTCATTCCGTATTTGTAATTGTCACTGGCACTGTTTCAAAATCATAACGGATTTGGTCTATGACCTTCTTTTGGTCAGCCAAAAGTCATTCAGCCGACTGATAGATCTTTGATTAACTTTTTTTAGGGAATCCATTGTAAATACTCATTGTCCTCATGAATGGTATTCTATCAGGAAAAGGGTGCATCCATGTAATTTGATAGGGAACCCTTCTTCAGTTGAAGAACCTTCATAGATGGTTGAGCGAAGTTCCGCTAAAAAATCGTTGATATTGTGGGCCACCAAATTAGAAATAGTCGGCCCCCGGAATGGATATCCCGAAGCCCGGTTTTAAAATAAGTTCAATTTAATTTATATAAATAATTTAGAAAAAGTATAATTTTAATTTAGAAAATATAGACCAAACCAATCTCATATCTGCAATAGTTTAAATGATCGAGCACAACACCGCAAGCAATATATCTATCTCGAAGGATAAATACACTTCTTGCTGGTGATGCTCGTTTAAATAAAATAAAGAATTTATGACATCCGTTTAAGTCTACGAAAAACCATTTTTTATATTAACCGACAAATTCTCTAATTTGATATGAAGAATGTTAAATAAGGTTTATATTAAGCTGGGTTCTTAAATTTTTTTATAAGAGTAAGCCCCTATAGTTAATTACATCTTAGATAACAGAAGTCACCTACGAAAACTCTCGATTTATATTAGGAAATGTTGTCTTCAAGAATTTCAAGGGGTAGGACTTTTCAAAAGATCGGACAAAGATGTGTGAAATGAGAATGACTCTAATTTTGAACATTGTTAGGGAATCCAAAGGAAGAGGAACTACGGGTTGTCACAGATCTGGAGGAGAACATCGGTGACTTCTCAAACTTTTCAATAGTTTGGCATTATCTTCAAGAAGATATTATTTTTTAAATGTTACTTCTTGCTTATTTTATTAGTCAGGGCATACATTTATGCGAGATAGTCGCACAAATAGCTTTTAAGATGTGAGACTTTAGATTTTGACGAACAAAAACCTCGTAATTTTAAAACGAGTTAGAGCTTAAATTGTATAGCAGAGCCATTCGAAGGCCTACAAATGAATTGAGGATTTATGACGCACTAGGCTGACAACCTCAAAATTCTATGGCTTGTTGTTTAATTCTAAGAAAAGATGTGTTGTTGCAGATTCTCATGTTGTTGTAGATTGCCACCCACGGAGTTAGCTGCAAGCTCCTCGACGAAGTAGAAGTCCTAAAATCTAAAGTTTAAAGGTTTGAATGACAAGTTTAAAGCTCAATCATGGGGGTGGAGGGCGTTAAAGTTGATTAGAGCGACACCAGTTAGGATCCCACGGTTCCCTCATTCCGGTATCACTATTTTCCTTTGAATTTACTTATCTTAAACACGTTGTTACAATTATTTATACCGTAGAGATCTCGTTAGCAACCATGTGTTACCTCCTCCGATGAATTCCCATAAATTCGAAAGGACGCTTTTAAGTTTAGTGAAATTTTAATGGATTTATGGTTACCTTTGAAACAATTTGTTTTAAACAATTGAAGATATTTATTAATTTTTCAAAAAGGTTTTGATTTTTGAAAGTAAAGTAAAGTGCACAACCAATTAGTTATAATATTTTACAAGAGTAAATTGCAGGAAGTAAAACGACAGAAATTAAATAATAATATAAGAATGTACATGTCATCTTCTCGTCATTCTGTTGAAACGTTAGAACTTGCAACATGTACAAAATTTTGTAGAAAATTTAAATAAATCGCAAGAGTTTATGAAGGTGTATCTAACAAGCCTCAAACTATGACTCAGTGAGTCCCGAAAGATCTTAGTGGATGATTTTCTAGAATAAAATATAGCAAGTCAAATTTATCCTTCAACATATCCAAGAGGATCGAAAGTGTGTGGGGAATGACGCTGATAGGCTTTTAAAATCCCTTGAAATGTTTTAAATTCATTTTTAACTTATGATATTGTTCCATTAATCATCCCAAGGTCGAATTAAAATTACCCCATTACTCAATGAATCTTGACATTTTAATTATCTCAAAAAAAAATGAAGGAAATTAGATAGTCACTTAACATTTCATTTAACAGTTTTATGAATGGGTGCCCCAAAGGGACAGACTCAAGGTCATTAGGGATTTAATACCTCAAGTTAAAGTAGGGCCTAATGTGTTTGAAAGTTTTTTATCAATTAATTAAGTCCATCTTTTCATATCCCAATTAAGATATATTTTACATATCAAACCTATTTCACCATCAAGCCCTCTCAATTTCAATTTTTAAAATAAATTTAAGATCATTAAATATTGAAATGGAATTTCAATTCTCATTAATATCAAACATAGTATCTAATCACCAATTTGTGGGCCTTAAATGAGTGAAAAACTATCTTCATAACTTAAGCCCAATACCTTAGATTATCTTAATTGAATTATCTTCCAAATCATGACAATTATAAAAATTACCATTTTACCCTTGTTATCAAAAGAATGGCAAACTAGTTTCTACTTCTTAGCCCATTATAATTCAAACACCCAAGTGATTTTAATATAATCAATATTACTCATTTATCCTTTGATTAATCCTAAAATTTAATTTAGGAATTAAAATTCCAAAATTATCACTTTGCCCCTAGGGTTCTCACTTCATAACTTACGAAATGAACTCAAGTGGCCTTGAGAATTCCATGGAGACTCAATCATGAGTTAATCAAAATATTAGAGGAGAAGATTTGCTCTTTTAAATTTTTATATAACTTATATAATTATTTTATTTAAAAAATAGGATTCTTCAATATTAATTTACTGAATTAATCAAAATAAGATTTTTGGTCATGAGAGAATTATTAGAGGTTCACGTAGGTTAGAGAAATACTTTGACAAAATTCCATGATTTTTTAAATTATATTTTAATTATTATAATTAATGAAAGATTTGAATGATTATTTTAAACAGAAAATATGTTTTAATTAAAAAATATTTTTTTAATTTTTTTTATTAAATCTCTCTGGGTCGAGAAAACTCAGAGAAACAAATTATATATATTAATGATTTTCAATTTATTTAGTAAAGTTATTTTGATGAGAAATTAAGGAAAACTCATTATAAGCTTTTAAAAATTTATTTTTAAATTAGAAAAATTAGGAAAAATATTCTAATGAGTCTCAAGTGATTTGAAAACAATTGTGAAAACCTTAAAAACATTTCATGTTTTTGCAATTTTTAATTATTTTAAAATATTTTAAATTTAAAATATAGCTTAAAATTAAAGTTTTTTTTTTCAAAAATAATTTTTATTTTTCCTGAGTGCCACTGATCACAAGAAACTCAAAAAATCACTTTTCATAATTTTCCTAAGTGTATTTACTTTAATATAATTATTTTTGTACAAAAATACAGTTTTCCTTAGAAAATCAACTATATCACTTAAACTGAATCAAATACTTTTCAAATTTTTACAGTTATTCAACATGATTTTTCTACACAATGTGGAATTGATTTTATTAAATTTTGAATAAAATTTAATTTAATTTAATTAATACAAGTTATAAGCATTTTCTTAACTATAGAAATATACAAAAATATACAAACTATCATGATATTTTTCTTAAGCTTCTATGACCATAGGAAACGTACTAAAGTTCATCCCATAATATTCCAAGTGATGTTTCAATTTATATAATTAATTTAAGCCAAAATAATCATTCGTGCATGAAAATTAGAGATGCTCTCTGACATTGGAAATATAAAAAAACCTCTTTATCATGAGGAATAAAGCCCCAAAGTTTCAAGCATTGATGAACTATATTTAATCAACTAAAATTAAAACACCTCAGAGGCTATTTAATTAATTACAAATTAGAGACTCATCAATTAATTTTTATTTTTAGTACAAATTATTCTCCTCTATTCACTTAGCAAGAGGGTATTTTTAATTTATTTTTATGATTTTCCTATGTAAAGTTATGAATGTTTTAAGTTCTGACATTTGTTTAAATCATTTAATCCTATTTTTCTAATTAACCTAGTCAGCGCAAACTCATCCTATGGCAGCTCTGAAAGGCCACACTGCAGTCTGCCACTTGACTCAGCTGCCAAACATGCCATTGTATTGCTCCATCCATTTGATATACACGCGATCGGACGGCTCGTGGTCATCGTCCCCAACTGACCTAGCCCGTAAGTCGTACACTCTCAAACCTTAAGATCTCAAGCTAGACTCAACCAAGTCATTTCAAGAGTGTTCTTACGCCTTCATCTACTCAAGACATACCTATCTATAGGATTGATCGAGTATGAGATACTGTATATACACATGGAGAATCAAATTATGCTCAGATTGAGGGGAGAGTTCAATACCTATGTCAGAGAGGGGTAGCCTCAATCAAATGATTGAAGAAGCTTTAGAGAAGTCCAACGTGCTTCTAGTTGAGTTGTTGGGTTGTGGTTAACTGTGTAGGTATGATTTTGATCAAAGTGGTTTTCAGGTGTTGGTCTATAGCTAGGTTAGAGGCTCTCTCTCAGTGATGGGGCTTTTATGGGGGATCAACTCCTCTCAGTCTAGAGCTGATGTGTGTACAATTAATTTGAGTTTGTTGGACTATGGAGTTGTGGGGAAATGTGGTCAGAATTGACCTGGTTTAGGCTCAAAAATTGAAATAAGGTATAGAAAATTAGGGTCGGATATTGGTGGGGATGAGTTTCTTTTGGTTGTAAGTAGGCATGCTGAGATTTTGGTAGATTTTTATTTAGTTATTGGTTCTCTCCCTATTTGGCCATGGAGGAGGTGGGTTTAAATAACCATGGAAGGAGTGGCTAGCTGGGCTTCAATTTAGGTTTAATTGGTTTCCTATGTGGAGGACTGAAGAGTGGTAAAGACCAATTGGGATAAGCCACATTAAATGGTTTAATTTGAGTGCATTTAGGTGAGAGTGCTCTCTTAGTTCAGGATTTTTGGCCACTTGGCAGGCCGGAAGGGCTAGGGGTGGTGGCTAGAAAAGTTAGGGGAGCCAGGAGAGGGTTAATGATGATTAACTATGAGTGGTTAAGGCTGAGGTCAAGTGTATTTTAGATTAAGACAAATATGGGAAGAGATCCCCTAAATCATGGGACCATTGGTTTATAGCTCATATAGGGTGGGCTAGGTGGGTCCAGCATGGTCACTAGAGTCCAAATTGTGGCTGTGATGGCTTTGGTCTAATCAAATTGGTTTGATTTGATTAACTTTGGAGCATGGGTTATATTTTGGGCATTTTGGGTTCAAGTTGTACTTGACTAGGGCTTGATCTTGGATTGGGTCAAATTTATTGAGCAAATTGACTTGGACGATTGTCATGAATATTTTACAAAAGGTTTCGAGCGGTTTTGAATTGATTTGGAAGCTCAATTTGAAGGATTTTGGCTCATGGCCAATTTTGGTGCATTTGGGTTAGCCTTAGATTTATATTGGGCTAGGGCTTTGGTTAAACTCAATTGATGGTTCAAATTGGTCCAAGGGATTCTCATTAAGAGTTTTGAATATCAATTGAGTGGAAATTTTGGGGTTATGAAGTGAAATTTGGTGGAATTTTGAGTTTGAGGCAAAATTAGGGGTTTTTGTTCAAGTTCAATTTGAGTGAGATTGAGGCTTGAACAAAGCTAACTGAAGGTTTTATTTGATGTGGGGGAGTGTTGTAAAGTGTTTAGATTCAAAATTAGGGCAATTGGATAGTTTTGCGGTTCAATTTGGTGAAATTTTGGCATAGGGTCAAATTGGGGATTTTGGGATTAAGATTGAAATTGGGCTTGAAATTTGATTCAATTGGACCTGGATTTGGTTTCAAACAATCTTAAGCATGATGAAATTGAGTTTTGAATTAAAATTAGGTAAAATTAGAACTGATTTTAAGGATATTGGGGATGAATTGAGGTAATTGGACCTTTAAGGGAAAATTTGGCGTTTTTGATCAAAATTGGCCAAATTTGTCAAATTGAGCTCAATGGAATGGTCCAAATTGGTTTTCAAAATATTTGAAATGATTTTGGAGGATTTGAGAATTATTGGGCCCCTAGGAGCTTTTTTTTAACTTTGGCAAAATTGGGGGTATTTTGATAATTTTGAAAATTTTTGGGTGTTGTGGACAAAGTTGGGTATTTTAGGTAATTTTTGTCAAAATTGGGGTTTCAAGGGTAGTTTAGTAAATTGGGGAAGGTTTTGGGGGAAAAAAGGCTAAATTAGGTATTTTGGTAGGATTGGAGTTGTCAGTCACACAACCACCCTACTTGAGCCATGAACCAACAGAATTCCCAACTTTGGGACCTCCATGTACTGGACTCAGCTAAGACCTAGCCTAGAGCAAGAGGCCTAGAGGACGATCCACATGAGTTTCCCAAAGACTTAAGGGACCAACTAAGCATAATTAAGTTAAGCCTGAGGTTGTGAGTGTAAGTGGGGGGTATAAAGTGTGTGTGTGTGTGTGAAACTGACCAAGGCCACACCACTCATGGTCCACCCTAATGCCAAAAAGACCTATGGGGACTCCCTTTGAGTTCCCCCATACTGGCCCCACCTACTAAATGTTAGAGTTCAGGACCAACATGTGGAACTTAAATTTGAGCAAAGAAGAGTTTAGAGTTTCTAATGGCGAGGGTTCCTTTACTAGTCATCTAGGAATAGTCAACTGTAAAATCTTATGGCTAGATCCAAGGCTACTAAGGAGGAAACTAGACCTCAACCAAATTGATCAACCCAAGAAACCTGTTTCCAGCCACCCAAACCCACTCTCTTGAGAAAACTTCTCAGGTCAGTTCCTTGTCAGAACTAGGACATAATTCTCCTCTCCTCCACAGTCCACTAAACTTCTCAGGTCAGTTCCTTGTTAGAACCAGGATAACTCTCCACTCCTCCTCCACGGTACGCCCACTCACTCTCCTAACGAGTCTGGCTCGCTACCTATATAAAAATGCAAATGCAAAATGCAGACAGACATGTGACAGAAGTGACGAGTGTACCGCGGGGCAGTGACTCAGAAAAAGATGGGCATACTGTGGAGGCAGTAGCCCGAACAAATGGGTGTGTCGTAGTGGTATTGACAAAAAGGATGGGTGTACCGTAGAGGCAGTGGCCCAAAGGTGTGCCGAGGCGGCAGTGACCAAAAGGGATGGGCGTGCGTGGAGGCAGTGGCCCGAAGAAGGGCAAGACAAGCAAATGATAATGATCATGCAAGCTAACACATACCAGATGCAACATGCAAACAGGCAAGCATGCGATATAATGAAAAAGCAAACAAACATGCAGGTGATCAGTCGACCTGACCGTGGTGGCCGGTAGAACAAAAGTGATTGATCTATTGAGCTGGAGCGGCGGTCAAACCAAAGTGACGCTCATCGGGTCAGGCGGCCGATCAAAGCCAAGTGAAACTCTCACGGGGCCTGGGTGGTCGGTCGGAGCGAAGTAAGATGGCTTGCTAGGCCGAGGCAGTCGATCAAAGTGAAGTGAGAGGCTCACCGGCCCGAGCTGGTCGGTTGAAACTAAGTGAAATGCTCACCGGGCTGGGGCGGCTGATCGAAGCAAAGTGAAATGCAACATGCACTAAGTAAAAATGCAATATGCAACAAACCAACATACATGTAGCAAACTGGGCTCGTGCTAACGACCTCACGTAAGAGACCTAAGGATTAGACGCTTGGATGTGCGACACCACTGCCTCTTGCTTTGGTGAGGAAATGTGTTGAGTTTCTCCCCGGATCTCTGTGGGGTAAATTCTCCACGGCGTCACGAAATGGGCCAGCTACAAAGCTTTTCCTATTTTTGTGAACTCCTCCAGTCTTTGGAAAACAAGCTAGCTAAAAAGTTTATCTCGTTCTACCAAGTTTAACCTCCTAGCTTCTCCAAGTAAAGTTGGGGAACCCAAAGCAAGAGGAGTGAGGGACTCCGACCCATCAGGATTTGTGCTAAGGATCACAACAAAGAGAGACACTCTGCTCTACATAGGGATATTTGGCCACACACAGGAAGTCCTAACCTAAAGCCTGACTCTAGGAAATTCAATGATCCATCACCCAGGCACGCCGTCGCGCTGACCCACGCCGGTGCACGCACCCCGTGTGAGCAATTGATCTCACACGCATAGACTCCACTATTCCTAAGGCTGGCTAGAAGGTAGGTAAACTCACCATTGTGACGATTGCAGACGCATTTTCTTTGCTTTCTCCAAGCCGTCGACGTCTGGTTTGTGCTCCAGTGCACCTCATAGAACATGCACAAAATAATAAAAAGGTAGGAGATTGGGAGGCAGTGAGGTATGCGAAGTATGAAAAATAAATAATTTAGCATATAAAAATATGCGACCAAAAATGTACCTTCACGAGAGAGTATCGTTCGACGATGGTGAAAGAGGAGGAGCTTTCCTCGTAAAGTAAAAGACATCCACGCCTCTCCAAGGCGATGTACTACCACTGCGCGGCGACATCGACGTGCTCCGGTGAAGTGTCCGGTCGCCGAGAAGGTGGGAAGACGAGGTGAAGGAGTTAGCTCAACGGCGGCACGCAACAGAAAAATGCGAGGGAGAGGGTTTCAGCTCCTCCCTCTTTTCCGCTTGCAAGGAGCTGAAGGTGGGCTTTGCAGCACCAGCAAGAGGTCTACACGCCGGAAAATATCTTCGCCGGTGGGAGAGAAGGCTGAGAAGAGGGTTCGGCTAAGGAAGGAGGCAAGGAAGGCTTGCCAGTAGGGAGACCTTGCTACCCATTCGCGAGAGAGGAGAAGGGAGCCGATGCGGTTCCGGTCATCTACAGGTGGGATGGCCGCTGGAGAGGCCAGCGGCGAGACCGCCGGCAAGGAAGGAGCAACTCAAGTTTGTGAGGCTAGAGAGGTGGAGCGGCGAGGAGGAGGGCCAGCGAGGCTCAGGCATGAAGGAGGGAGCTCGGCAGAAGTTTTTTTTGTGAGAACCAGAGGGGGCTCTAGGCAGCAGGCAAAGATAAGGGAGAAAGAGGGAAGCGCGTTAGATGATAAGGGAGAGAGAGGGAAAACATAAAAATGTATTTTTTATTTTTTTATATTATAATTATTATATTGTTATTATTATCCTCCACGCGATTTTTGCCCAGACACGCCCTCGCGGCAAAGTGGATGTCCTTCTTGTCTAAAATCAACGTTCCGAACGTACTAGCATGGTCTGTTTCGTTGTTCGGGGTCATTTGGCCCACTTTTTTTTACTATCATGCCAAAAATGATAATTTGTGCATTTTCACCCCTCTCGCAAAGCCGTAGCGAAGTGGACATCCTCCGTAGCTGAAATCAATGTTCCAGACACACTCATGTTGTCTGTTTTGTCATCCGGGGACATCTGGATAACTTTGCTGATGAACGGGCCAATTTGAGCCAGTTGTAGCGTTTGGCGGGATGAATGATATTGGTTGGCCTCACCAAAGTCGCCAGATGTGATAAATGCTGACTGACCTTCTCTTAAGTGAAAGTTATAGCCTAGCAGAATGACCCCACTACATGCCCCTCAACACGCATCGAAAAGGTCTTGGGTAGGTTNCGTCTGAGGTCGGCGGTGGTCGTCGGCGATCGACGACGGAGGTCATTGGTGGTCAACGGCGGTCGGCGGTGGTCGACGACGGAGGTCGGTGGTGGTCGACGACGATTGGTGGTGATGTTGAGCTGCAACTTCTTCTCAAGACCTCAAGCTCTTTCTAGACTTTCCATCTTCATGAGAGGGATGTGGCTCCATTTATAGTGTTCTATGTGCGATTAATGCAGCAATATTAACCATTTTGATCGAACGGTTCGGAGAGCTTCTCTCGATCATACGACGTTTAATGGACATTTGAGTGCCTTAATGATGTCAGAATTGAGTGATCTTGGGCTCGTTGGATTCGTCTTGTCGAGCCGTTCGATTTGAGTATAAACGTGTCATATTTGACAGCTGTTTGACTTTCCAAATGTATTCATAAATTTTCTAACTGTGGTTTAATGACTTGATCTGGGCGTGATTTGACTTGGATTGGGCTAGTTTTCATATCATTATGTCTATCTCATCGAATTGGTCAGTCTGACTATAAGTTTGTTGAAATCAAAGTTCTGGATGACTTTTTATCAATATTTGATTGTTTCTTGCTTAAAATATCATCTCGAGATTCATGTTGAATGATAAAATTTTGTTAGTGGTGCATCAGTATTTTTGTATGTGTATTGAAAGATTTGGATGGTATAAATGCAAGAGGAAAAATTCGAGTGTTATATGTGTAAGTGCATGGGAATTGGGTGGAAAATAAGTAAACGCCTCTTTTTTTTGATTAAACAGTTTTTAGTTTTTTAAAATAATTTGTGAGAATTGGAAATATACGAAATATCAAATGATTTAAATGTAAAAGCTTAGAGAACTGAAAAAAAAAAATCAAATGGTCAGTAGTGTGTCTAAGAGAACAAACCGTGATGCTAAAAATTATGTTTTTTATAATCTTTATATTATGTTTAACTACTAAGAAGACAGAAAAATATATGTATAAACTAGCCAAACAAAAAGAAAACAAAAATAAAGATTTAACTCAAGTAAAGTTCATTAAAGAAGAAAATAAAAAAAAAAATGTTTTTCTTAGAAAAAAATATTCAACATAGGCGGATGAGTTATTTTGATAAACTTTTTGATAAAGTCTCTGAAACTACAATCGACCTTAGTGATTTTAATATCGTTAATAATAATAAATACTTCATTTTTATTGTCGCATTAGTACAAAAGATATTGAGGAGGCTTTAAAGAAAACTAATGGTAGAAAGTCTATCAGATCTGATGATAACTCAATTAAATTGTGGAAATATATAGGAGATTTATGAGTTTCTTGGCTTACTAAGTTCTTTAATATTATTTTAAAAAGTAAAAAGATGTCTGAGGTGTGTAGGAAGAGTATTTTGACTTCTTTTTAAGAATAAAGGGGATGCACTAGACTGTGCAAATTATAGAGAAATTAAGTTGATGTGTCATACTTTGAAATTTTGGGAGAGTAATTGAACATATGTTAAGACGTATTACAAAAATTTCTCACAATCAATTTGGATTTATTCTTGGTAGATCTACTATGAAAACTGTGCATTTGTTGAGAGGTTTGATGGAGAATTTTAGAGATAATAAAGAAGTATTGCATATGATTTTTACTAATTTATAAAAAACTTATGATAAGGTTGCATGAGATATTCTTTGGAGAGTTCTTGAGAGTAAATGTGTTGATATAACTTATATTCAAGCCATTAAAGATATATATA
>JXCR01137365.1:0-74362 GCA_002079205.1 Phalaenopsis hybrid cultivar | reverse complement strand
CTCTCTCTCTCTCTCTCTCTCTCTCACGGGCTTCCATGTTTCTACTGCTACAGTTTCAGGATCTGGATCATCAATGGTCACAGGAGGTTCAGGCAGGCAGAAATCACATTCAGGACCTCTGAACCGACCGGGAGAGCCAGCGAAGAAAACTTCTGGCCCTCAATCTGGAGGATCGCGACAAAACTCAGGCCCTCTTCCCCCTGTGCTTCCGACGACCGGCCTCATCACATCTGGTCCTATATCCTCCGGGCCGCTGAACTCTTCCGGCGCCCCTCGGAAAATATCCGGTCCCTTGGATTCCTCTGGATCAACCAAGCCGCAAACTTCATCGCTAGCAAATAACCAGATGGTTACGAAGCTTAGTAGGGAAGACGACTATTCGTTCAAGAAGAGTTTGCCGAAGCCGATACTGTGGTCGGTGATTCTCTTATTTTTGATGGGCTTCATTGCGGGTGGATTTATACTTGGAGCTGTCCACAACGCCATTCTTCTTCTCGTCGTTGTGGTCATCTTTGCTGCTGTTGCAGCACTTTTCTTGTGGAATCACTGTTTGGGGAGAAAGGCAATTATAGGATTCATTGCTCGGTATCCTGATGCGGAGCTTAGAACAGCGAAGAATGGTCAATATGTCAAGGTTTCAGGGGTATGTTCTTCGTTAAATTATCCTAATGAAACTTAAATGCTTTTTTACTTTTTGTAAAAAAAAAAATCATTTTTTTTCTGCTGAGAGGCTCATCTTGGTAATATGTACTGCTTTACTTGAAGTTCAATGTATTGATTTTAGACAATTCTAATGTATTTACATATATCACATTCTAAATTTTCATATTTACACGCATAGTACTCAGATCGCCAGCAATGCATAAAAAATAGCATTATCACCGCTTCTTAAATGTAAAATACAGATTTTCATGCACTGATTTAAAGCACCAAGTTTTTTGTATGTAAATATGAAAGTTTAGGTGTGAGATACATAAGCACATAAGAATTGTGTGCCATGCATGTAAATTTTGGTTGATTTTATGAATTGGTTGGGGTAATATCTGCAAATTTACATTTTTTAGCTTTCACCTAGCACAAATTACAACTTGTTCAAGTTATATTCAGGTTGTCACATGTGGAAATGTCCCTCTTGAAACATCATTTCAAAAAGTTCCTAGATGTGTTTACACGTCTACCAGCTTATATGAATATCGGGGTTGGGACTCGAAAGCCGCCAATCCTCAGCATCGCCGATTAACATGGGGATTAAGATCCGTTGAGGTAAGCAAAACAACTATTTTCGCAGATTATCTTCTCGCATGCTTATGGAGGAACAATTGTGTAATTTCTTTTTTTTAATATCGAATGAGGTATGNATTGCTTTATTTTCCACATGATATCAGAACAAGATGAGATTCTTTTTCTTTAATTTTTTCTCATTCTTTAAGGTTAGGTTTTAACTTACAACTTTATTCCTTTTATCAACTTCAACTTGTATTCATCATGCCTGAGTTCTTTGAATTTCCTTCAAAATAATTAACCATGACCGATGATGTAAACTGGATCAAGGGAGAACTTCAAGGATTTCAAGCATCTTATCGTTTGAATAAAACTAAATAACCTTAAAAAGTCTCAAATCATGAATAACTTTTTGAAAGCAAATGATATGATCCAACATCTTGTAGATCTACTTTCGGAATCTAATAATTCGAACTTCATATTTTAGGAATAAGTTGATTCTATGATCATATCATTATTATGGAACACCATGCTATCAGAGATCAACAGGCTACTTATATTCCTCTACACCGAAAAAAAATATGGGAATGTTGTAAAATAAATCTACTCAAAAGTAAAATATGTTGCAAATTCAACAAAACTCATCACTGTTAGCACAAGTAATATTGTCATTGAATACTTATAATTAAGCTTTACTGGTTGGAGTATGACTACTATAAAGATTTCAAGATAACTTGTTATGAAAATGTGGTGATCCTCAAGCAATTTGTGAATCAAGAGAGAACCATTGACTCCATAACAAAACTCAATAATGAACTTCAACAAATTTGAATCCAAATTTTAAGCATAGAAAATCTCCATTCTTCAAATGAACTACTTTTTCTCACACGTTCTAAAGAAGTAAGAAGGGCAATGATGATCAATGGTCAAGCACTCAAAATATCTATCATGAAAATATCTGAATCTCAAGATAAAAAATTTTCTATCACAAAAAATTCTCAAAAAAGAAGACCAAATTTCTNAATGGTCAAGCACTCAAAATATCTATCATGAAAATATCTGAATCTCAAGATAAAAAATTTTCTATCACAAAACATTCTCAAAAAAGAAGACCAAATTTCTCTAAAGGATCTCTAATGCATCCATTCAAAAAGAAATGAAAACCAAAAATAAATATTGGAAAATCCACGAAAAGCCATATGGATATGGAAGAAATAAAGACGNGTTCACTAAAGGCAATCTCTAATGCATCCATTCAAAAAGAAATGACAAACCAAAAATAAATATTGGAAAATCTACAAAAATCCATATGGATATGGAAGAAATAAAGACAAAAATAAGAAAAAAAAGATAGACTTGCCTTGTGAAGTTAGAGGAAATTGACAAATTAATGAGTTTTCTATGTTTCTTAGAAAACTCATCTTGATCTTGCTTTTGCTCTCTTGCATATAATAGTAAAATTATAAATCTTATATTTTCAGCGCCTCAAATAATTCCTCCCTTTCCTGGATCTTAGAATTAGGGGCCACTAATCAAGTGAAAAATATTGCCAACAAAATCTAAAATTACAAATCTTCTCCAAGAAATTAAAAAATAGAAGTCATAAATATATATATATATATATATATCTTTAACAACTATTGCAGGACATGATATCTTACTTTCCCCTATCACTCAGTAATGTAATAAATATTCCAAAGTTTGCAATTAGCCTTCTAACAATCAACAAATTTACCAAAGATCATAACTACAAAGTCATCTTCTTTACTAATCATTGTACTTTTTTAATACTTCCCCATGAAGAAAATGATAAGGCTAGCCCAAGAAAATGATATACATCCTTGAGNTTAGCCTTCTAACAATCAACAAATTTACCAAAGATCATAACTACAAAGTCATCTTCTTTACTAATCATTGTATTTTTTTAATACTTCACTATGAAGAAAATGATAAGGCTAGCCCAAGAAAATGATATACATCCTTGAGGATTGAGATCGGTTAACTGCTCCTTCATCTCTCACAATCAACATTAAATGAAGACACCATCATAAATTAGGGCACTATTCTTTTTAAAAACATTTAGTATATTTCCTTATCTTTTTCATAAATGTAAACACTAAACGTTTTTGTTGGGAAACGTGTGAAATTGCAAAATATTATTATGTTCTCTTTTCTAAAAAATAAGTCTAGATACCTTAGTCTTTTTAGGTTGATTCATTCTTATATTTAGGAACCTTCTAAAATCCCTAACTTATATGAAGACACTAATTTTATAACCTTTATTGATAACTACATTCGATTGATATATGTATAACTAATTAAACAAAAATTTAATATTAACACTATAATCATTATAACCATTACCCCAATAAAAATATTTTAACTCTTAACATCCAATTTATTTGGACTAATAATTCTCATGTTTATTTAAATCACACATTATCATTTCTTTTTTTCAAAAATAAGGTANATATATATATATATATATATATCTTTAACAACTATTGCAGGACATGATATCTTACTTTCCCCTATCCTAACACTTAGTAATGTAATAAATATTTCAAAGTTTGCAATTAGCTTTCTAACAATCAAAAAATTTACCAAAGATCATAACTACAAAGTCATCTTCTTTACTAATCATTGTATTTTTTAAATACTTCACTATGAAGAAAATGATAAGGCTAGCCCAAGAAAATGATATACATCCTTGAAGATTGAGATCAGTTGACTGCTCCTTCATCTCTCACAATCAACATTAAATGAAAACACCATTATAAATTAGGGCACTATTCTTTTTAAAAACATTTAGTATATTTCCTTATCTTTTTCATAAATGTAAACACTAAACGTTTTTGTTGAGAAACATGTGAAATTGCTAAATATTATTATGTTCACTTTTAAAAAAATAAGTCTAGATACCTTAGTCTTTTTAGGTTGATTCATTCTTATATTTAGGAACCTTTTAAAATCCCTAACTTATATGAAGACACTAATTTTATAACCTTTATTGATAACTACATTCGATTAATATATGTATAACTAATTAAACAAAAATTTAATAGTGAACATAATAATATTTTCATGATAGATAAACTACGAAACTACGAAACTACGAAACTACGAATCATTCTAAGGCATTAAATTTAATAGTGAACACAAAAATTTTAGAATACTGGCATAATCATTCTAAGGCATTCCCTCTAGTCTCAGGGGGAAGTTTCTTTGTTTTGTATGTTCTAGTCCTTAACAATAACTAGAACATCTATCAAACTAGCCTAGGTTTCTATACTCAAACTAACTTGTGGTAAGCATATGATCCTCAATTTGTTGTCTAAGTTAGCTAACTTAAGGTTTATATCAAATCTATCTAGGTTATTTTCTTATTCTTTATCTTGATGTATTTTAAATGTTTTATTTGAGATTCAATATTTAATTAATATTTTATTTCAAGTCCTAGGTTTGTCTGTCATAGGGAAAAATCAAAATTTTCCTAAGTTTTTTTAGTTTAATTCTATTTAGGATTTGATGTTTGTTGGGAAAACCATCTTGTGAGAGGTTTTGATCATTCTTTTTATTTTATGTTTTTTTATTTTTGTTATTTTTGTTTTGTTTGAAGACTACAAATAAAATATAAAACATAAAACTAGACTTGGGTTGGACCTGAACTGGTCTAGGCTGCGTTAGGGTTAGGTCGGGTTGGGTCAGGTCGGGTCTAGGTTGGGTTAGGGTTAGGCCGGGGTCGGGTCGACCTGAGTCAAAATCAAACCCAAGCCAAATCCAAGGCTATTGAGTTGGGTTAGTCTAGGCTGAACCTAAACTTAAAATAAAAGTATTTAAAAACTTAAATAAAAAAGGAGAGAAGAGAGGACTTTCCGGAGAGAAGAGTAGTCGGAGGAGGCTAGCTGGATAAATTTCTTCCTTCTTTCTCTTTTTTTGTTTTCAGCAATTCTTCTCTACAATGGAAACCAAATGAGAGGGAGAAGGCTTGAGGCAGTTGAAATGTCGAGACAGCAGGAAAAGGCGCCTGTTTATAGGTTGAGGACGTCGTTCGTGGCTGTCAATTAAGTGGTGAGTAGGCGGCTCAGGTCATTCTGGCGATTGGAGGTGCCGCNAGTATCTTTTCTGTAATATTTCATATTTATCTTCGGGTATGCCTCTTGAACTAATAATATTTCACCTTTTCTGTAATTTTCTTGCACTAATCTCTACTTTTCCTTCTCCTTGGATAGGCAGTGTTGGCTCGATTGATCAGTATTCTTGCTTGGTTGCTCGATATTCTTGCACGGTTGCTTGTTTGGATACCTAGGTATTATCTTTGAGTATCTTTTTTGTAATATTTCATATTTATCTTCGGACATGTCTCTTGAACTAATAATATTTCACTTTTTTTGTAATATTCTTGCACTAATCTCTACTTTTCATTCTCCTTGGAGAGGCAGTGTTGGCTCGTTAAGCCTAATGAGCCGAACACGAACAAATTTTTAAGCTCGAAATGTAAACGAGCCGAACACGAACAAAAGTTTGTTCGCTCATGTTCGGCTCAAATTGACTCGAAAATAAATAAATATATATATATATATATATATACATAATAAATATTCATAAATTAAATATTACAAATTATAATTAATTAATTTTTTCTAAAAAATAAATTATCATATTTTATTTAATCAAATCCTATAAATTATAATATATAACAATATATTACTAATAATATTTCAGTATTAATTATATAAATATTATGTATTTATATAATAGTATAATATAAGTTGAATAATTAAAATAATTTAAGATATATATACTAAATAACGAAAAGCCCTAACCGGCCTCCCAATTTCTCTCAAAACTTCTCGCGCCTCTCAGCGACTCTACTCCTCTGCCTCGGTCGCAACAGCTTAGAGCTTGTCGTCTGTGTTCGTCATCTAATCTCTATTTCTCCTTCTCCTTGGATAGGTAGTGTGGGCTCGATTGATCGGTATTATTGCTTGGTTTCTCAATATTCTTGCACGATTACTTGTTTGGATACCTAGGTGTTATTTTTTAGTATCTTTTCTGTAATATTTCATATTTATCTTCGGGTATGCCTCTTGAACTAATAATATTTCACCTTTTCTGTAATTTTCTTGCACTAATCTCTACTTTTCCTTCTCCTTGGATAGGCAGTGTTGGCTCGATTGATCAGTATTCTTGCTTGGTTGCTCGATATTCTTGCACGGTTGCTTGTTTGGATACCTAGGTATTATCTTTGAGTATCTTTTTTGTAATATTTCATATTTATCTTCGGGCATGCCCCTTGAACTAATAATATTTCACCTTTTTTGTAATATTCTTGCACTAATCTCTACTTTTCCTTCTCCTTGGACAGACAGTGTTGGCTCGATTGATCAGTATTTTTGCTTGATTGCTCGATATTCTTGCACGGTTGCTTGTTTGGATACCTAGGTGTTATTTTTGAGTATCTTTTCTGTAATATTTCATATTTAACTTTGGATATGCCTCTTGAACAAATAATATTTCACATTTTCTGTAATATTCTTGCACGGTTGCTTGTTTCGATACCTTGGTGTTATCTTTGAGCATCAGTTGGGTTTACCTACTCAAGTATCCGTTATAAGTTCTTAATATATTGTATTACTTTAAATAAGAAGACTATTCATGGGCTTAAAAGCCACCTAGGGTTAGTTTGAAAAAAATCATGAAGTTATTATTGATATATGTTTAGCTTGAATTTATTTACCCGTTGATTGCTATTGTATGTTATGGTTTTTTCAATATTTGGGGAGAGATGACCATGATGCTTGTTAATTTAAGAAGGGATGAGCCAACTAATCAAGATTCGCACTCAGTTTATTTGAAGTTTAATGTTGTTATTCTTTGCTTGATTGGATTGAGTTATTCCTGCATTTCGAATTCTTGATAGTTCGGCATGAATACTTTAGAATTCATATGAAAGAAGTGTCTGGGTCAGTTATTATTTTGAGCATATCTTATATACTGTTTTCTTTATAAATTTGGATGGGCTTAATCTATGTGATGATGGGGGTGTATTCAGATTTTTTTTATTAGATATCTTCAACGATTCTGGTGTAAACTCGAGAAAGTTTATTATGAAGAAATTTTCTTCATACATATTAAAGAAAAATCTAGTAGGGTGGTTTTATCTTTTGTTCCAGCAAGAATTAGTGAAAGAGGAATAACTTAAGGTGACTTTACTCGAGTAGATTGATTGAGGAACAACTTCAGGACACATCTTCTAGTTGAGCTTTGGGCAAGCTGAACTTTATGCTTTGTTGATGGAATTATGCTTTATGTTGAACTTTATGCTTACTGTGAGCTTTAGGCAAGATGTTATTCTTTGTCATGGGTTCTAAAATTCAATGCTAAACTTTAGCGTATGTTAATTAGGTTTCCTGATTTATTTAAGCTACAACACTTTTCAATCTAGCACAGGGTGTGGACATCTTGTTTGAATAGGCCTACAATTTTCATATTTCCCTCAAGTTGATGATATATTCTAACCATTTTTAGCTTCTACACATAAATATGTGCATCCTGTGATTCTTGGTTCAGGATTAGGATTGAAGTCCATACTCATTGTTAGTGGTGATATTTGGTTATTTTTAATAGCCACGGGAGCTCTTATTTGCTATCTACCACCAGCTGAAAAAAAAAATATCTCTTCAATAATCATTGCTCTCTGTAATATATTCAGTTTATTTTTTTTGCATCATTTTTAATCATGGTTTGCCAAAAAAAAAATTGTTCTTTTGAGGCTTTTGTTCTACTTAGACTCGCTAATGTATTCATGAGGATAAATTTGGATTTTTTTTTTATTTGTGAGAGTTACTGTTGTTGATGGTCAGTACCAAATTGGATCATTGGAACTCCATAACAGAGGTTAGCTTCCTGTTCCAACGTCACAAGTTTTTTTGGATTATTTCCTATGGTCATCATGGTTTTTGTTTTTTCGCAAAGCAAGGAAGAATATGAAGCATCAGTTTGTCTGTGTGGCAACCATTTTTGCAGAGGCAGTTATCTGAATATGGCGGTTGAAGGAGCATTTCAGAAGATATATAACAATACCTCTATTATCTCTAGATTATTATAATTGTCATTCTTTCATGGAAGCTGCATTTTAATGGAACCACTGATTATATTTGCTTGTAGAAGTTAGTCTAGAATACACGTAATATTGCAGTTATGATTCTTGAATGTGTTGTTTTACTTTGTCTCGAATCTTGTTCCTTCCACTTCTTTTTTAGCCAGTGTTGCCTACCTAAACTATAGTGTATCAAGCAAACTGAGAAAATAATGAAGAGTTATACTATTTTTTACTGAACTTTTGCTTATTATTTTTTTGAATTTGTGGAGGCATTTGTTCATACTGCTGAACTGAGTGTAGTTTGTTTAACTTGATACAGGATGAATAACTCAACGCCTTCAGATCACCAAAACATGCGGCGCTTTGTACAGTTTGAGAAGCTCAGAATCAAGACCAGCTGAGAACTTAAGCGATTGTAATGGCTTCTTGTAAGACGTTATTGTAGTCCACAGGAGCAGAATCAAGACCAGCTGAGAAATATGTTATTGTAATGTCCACAGGGTGCAAGAATCAAGATTGGCTACAGACCGTCTGAGAACTTGAGCTGTGCACAGTGTCATCCTAGTTTAGAGAAGTTAGTTTTAGTAGTTTGAGTTGTATGTAAAACATAAGAAGAATAAAATGTTAAATACAATTATTTTTTAGATTTTGATTTATATTTTGAGATTTTTTTGTACTATTATTTAATTTGTACATTTTAAAAATTCTAATAAATTGGTTCTTAATTTGTAAGTTTTTGTCAAATAATATTAATATTGTCGAGTAAAATTTTATAATCAATTTTTCTTTTGTAAAGTTTTTTATGTTTTCATTTTGTAGTTAATAAATCTCTTGAACTTTTGAAAGAAATTTATTCTTAAAAATTTTAAAATAAAATTATTATTTTTAAAAAAATTATTATAATAATTTTATATTATAATGAGTCAATTTCGAGCCGAACATGAGCTGAACACGAACAGAAAAATGTTATTTGAGTCGAACACGAACGCACTGTTCATGAGCCATTTCGAACACGAGCCAATTTCGAACGAGCCATCTCATTTACAGCCCTAACCGCATATCCATGATGGCCTTTGATACATGTAGAAATTCAGACTAGCCATTTGAAGTTCTCCTAGGCAGAAAAAAAATATTGCTTGATGCGTGCTAGAAAATCTACGGCGGTAGAGAAACGGATTATCGTCTTAGCGTTGTACGAGAATTCAGCACACACACATATAAAAGAAAAACAAGCAGTGATACTCCATAAAGTTTTACGTGGAAAGCCCGGAAAGGAAAAAAATCACGAGGTCTGACCCAATTGCGAAAATTCAATATTGATTGATCGTTATGGAGAACCCCTTATCCCACAAATGGGAAAGTGTTACTAGTTTTCCAAGTAATAACGTCGACTGACGGCGTCTAGTCAGGAGTGGTTAGCGGAGGTCGGCGATGATCGACGGTGTAGTCAACGACAATCGATGACATTCGGTGATCGATGGCAGTAGACGACAGACGACAAAGCTCAGCAGTTATCTACGGTGGTCAACGGTAGCCGATGGTGATCGACAGAGGTCGGCGGTGGTCGGCGGCGGTCGGTGGTGATCGACGAAGGTCGGCAATGATCGATGGCAGTAGACGACGGTCGACGAATGACATCAGTGATCGACGGTGGTCGACGGTAGCCGACGGTGGTCGACAGAGGTCGGCGGTGGTCGACGGCGGTCGGCGGTGGTAGACGGCAGTCGGTGGTGATCGACGAAGGTCAGCAGTAATCGACGATGGTCGGCGATGGTCGATAGAGATCTGCGGTGGTCACCGACGATAGGTGGTGGTCGACGAAAGTCGACAATGGCAGGGATGATGATGGACTTGATCTCTTTCTCAAGCCCTCAAGTTCTCTCTCAAGCGTCTCCTTTCATATGAGGGGTGAGGCTCTATTTATAGTGTTTTAGCTGCAATTAATACAGAAATATCAAACATTTTGATCGAACGGTTCGGAGAGTTTCGCTCAATCAGATGATGTTTGATGGACACTTGAGTGCCTTAACGATGTCGGAATTGAGCAATCTTAGGCTCGTTAGATTCGTTTTGTCGAGACACTCGATTCAACTATGAACTCGCTACATTCGACATTTGTTTGACCTTTCAAATGCCTCCGAAAATTTTCTAGGAGTGGTTTAATGATTTGATCTGGGTTTGATCTTATTTGTATTGGACTATTTTTTATATCATTGGGTCCCTCTCATCAAGCCAATAATTTTGATTATAAGTTTACTGAAATCGGGGCTTTAGATGATTTTTTATCAAGATTTGAATACTTTTTTGCTCAAAATATTACCTCGAGATTCGTGTCGGATGATGAAAATTTGTTGGTAGTGTATCTTTGCTGCAACTTCTACTAACTAATTAAGCTTGAAATTTGACTTGGAAAGTTTTAGGGCTCCAAATATATTGAGACAATGCTACTACCCAATCTTAAAGTCAGCAAAAGCATGTATATTACTATTAGATAACATAAAAACAGTCTTTCTTTCCCAAGACATGTATGAGAAATGAAAACACAAAAAGATATACAAGTATTGATCTAACATAACAATATCCACGAACCAAATATATTCCTAAAGAATCCCAAAATTCATCTCATTTGCACAAAATAAAGAGAAGGAAGATTTAAACACATACCACTTAAGTTCAATGCATTTAAATATCCAACACTTGAACTTCAATTTTTACATATATGACACATTACCTATGCATACAAAGGTACGTTTCACTTTTCAAAAGTTAAAATAGTAGTATTTTGATGTGATATGAAAGATTTGGGTGGTATAAATGTAAAAAAGTAAAGTTTAGGAGTTAGATGTGTAAATACGTATCAATTGGGAGGTATGTATGTAAATGCCCCTAAAAAAAATGGAAGATTTAGCCACACCAACAGCCTAAGGGCTCGAGGGGAATAAAAATAGTTTGCACCTCATATCCACAAACGCAAGGCTGCAGTTCTTGATCAGTTAGGTCCATTTCCTCCATGCATATAGGGCAGATACCATCATTTTGGCCACCCATTCTGCAACTGTAAAATTGAAAAATTACGGATGGTATTTCAGCAAGCAGCACAAAATAATCAGTAGCCAAAATCAGTACATGAAGCTTCATATTTTTAAATATGTAAAAATCTGCAGTGATATGTGACATCAGATTTCCGATAAAATAACAAAGAAATTTCAATAGAAGAGTAAAATGATAACTGATAAGTTAAGAAACTTGCATTGTTCTTCCAAAGAATAAAGGGTAAAACAATTAATGTTTTAATTGAACTAATTTGGGGGCCATTCTACAGAAGCTCCCTTAAGATCTGGGATTTTATTGCTTCAAACTGGATAGTAAGCGCAACAATCAAACTGGCCTATAAAAATTCCATTAAGAATCATAAAAGCATAAACCAACATATTAGCGTGTTGGTTACAAATAACACCCAGTTTCTATGTAATATTTTAAGGGGCATTTACATACATACCACGCAAATCATATTTATTTACATACATAACATCTAACCTTTACCTTTTTCATTTATACCGCCCAAATCGTTTATAACGCATCAAAGATACGAATATTTTAACTTTTAATAAGTGAAACGCACATTTGCATGCCTAGATAAAATGGCATATATGTAAAAAATTTAAATATAAGTGTTAGATATGTAAATACATAAGAATTAAGTGTTGTGAGTGTGAATGCCCCTCTTTTAAAATACACNCTACACGCAAATCATATTTATTTACATACATAACATCTAACCTTTACCTTTTACATTTATACCGCCCAAATCGTTTATAACGCATCAAAGACACGAATATTTTAACTTTTAATAAGTGAAACGCACATTTGCATGCCTAGATAAAATGGCATAAATGTAAAAAATTTAAATATAAGTGTTAGATATGTAAATACATAAGAATTAAGTGTTGTGTGTGTGAATGCCCCTCTTTTAAAATACATNAAAATACACAACACTCCCCGCAGTTTTGTATATCCACGTAACATTATTACTTATATTAGATTCCTAGATAGTCGTAGGTTTTTCAGTCTTATCATTTAAATTTCGTTAATATAATTTCGGTACATTTCATTTTTTTCATAATGACTTTTCTATGTAATTAGTCTTGTTTTATTGCTGCATAGACTCGGGTTTAAATACTCTCATGTCATATTTCAATAATTGTTAATTTTTTATAGCATTGATATATGAAATCTCATTATTAAATTTTATAATTTTTTATAAATACTTATTGACATTTGTAGTTATATTCATGTGATTTAATTATGATGCATTAAATATAACTGATGTTATATTAAGTGTTATGTGTGTGAATGCCCCGCTTTTAAAATACATAACACTCACCGCAATTTTGTATATTCACGTAACATTATTACTTATATTAGACTCCTAGATAGTTGTAGATTTTTCAGTCTTCTCATTTAAATTTTGTAAATATATATGCGGTACATTTCATTTTTTTTATAATGACTTTTCTATGTAATTAGTCTTGTTTTATTGCTGCATAGACTCGGGTTTAATTACTCTCATGTCATATTTTAATAATTGTTAATTTTTTATAGTATTGATATATGAAATCTCATTATTAATTTTTATAATTTGTTATAAATACTTATTGACATTTTGTAGTTATATTCATGTGATTTAATTATGATGCATTAAATATAACTGATATTATAATATTATTATGTTGGTATCAAACACTTTTGAAATATTATTATCAACGGGTCTTCAAAGACATCAATGAATTTTCAAGTCATCGGTAACTACATTTCTTTGTTTCAATTTTTCATAGGAAACCGACTATAAATATATATATATATATATATATATATATATATATATGTGTGTGTGTGTGTGTGTGTGTGTGTGTGTGTCTCTCTCTCTCTCTCTCTCTTTATGTGTGTGTGTGTCTCTCTCTCTCTCTTTATGTGTGTGTGTGTGTGTCTATATATATGTGTGTGTGCGTGCGCGCGCGCGTGTGTGTGCGTGTGCGCGTGCGTGTGTGTGTGCGCGCGTGCGCGCCTATTATATGAATATTACACATATATTATCAGGTAGTGTTATTAACAAATTTTATATATATGAACATAATTGATGTGGTAACCTATAAATATCTACAAAAAAATTGCATTTGTCCAAGTCGCTACGAATCATTATAAGCATTTTATATTGATTAAAACTTTTTATTGTTTTTACAATGAGTCGCCAATTTTTATTGCTCATACGCATGTCATTTTTTTATTCGTTCATGTTTTAACAAATAGATGTTATTTACTAAGTTTGTTTATCAAACGCACTCATTGATATTTTTGCATAACATAATTTATTCAGCCACTAGCCTGATCATCTCCGCCGGAAGTGACTTTTTAGTTTTAGATTTTCTGTTTTTTTCTTTTTTTCAGTATTTTTTTAACTATTATATTTTTCTTTTTTAGATATGGGTTGTCATCCCTCGTTGTCAATTCAATTTTGTTTGTCCTTTTTTTTGCTTTTCTTTAAGTTGTATCAATGGGCTGCTAATTATGAAAATAAAATTTATATTTCATTATTTTTTTCATGTCATTATTTACTTGCAATATTACTTTTGAAAATACAAATAAGTTCAACTCAATTAATTTCATCATTAAATTGGGGTGTGAGAAATAGCTAGTTTATCTTTCAATTGAACATATAAATTATACAGATAACAGACAAGGACAGGAATAAAAACTATATATTGAGAATACATGGAAGTTATGTACCTACTTCAATTCCCAAATATGACTATATTAATATTACCCCTAACAAATGAAGATGTGCAAATACTATTGTCTTTTTAGAACAAGTACAATAAAATTCACAAAGTAAAATAAAATACTCATAAATTTAAAGGTGCCATTATCATGATTGCAAAGTAGGTTAATCAGTATATAATGCAACCCCAATTTAATGAAAGCAAAAACATGAGATACAAACAGAATATCAAGCTGCTGCAAGGAAAGAAAAGATATAGTTATCAGAGCACCTTAAACTCAATATTCAGCACATTTCATACTTTTGTGATATCACAAGAACAGAAACCTATTTTCTCACTTTCTATAACAGGGAACCATTTCACCAACAGCAAAATCTCCAAAAAAAAATAAGCATTTAAATTATTTCTAATGAAAAACAATTCAAANATATATATATATATATATATATATATATATTGTAACCCAGAAACACGTCAGCATGAATCTCGAGATCCTATAGATTAAAGACAAGCATGGTCAAAGATGGCCCACAAGGGATTAAAAGTCACATCAACGTTAGCCCACGAGATCCAATGCCTAACCACGTCACCCTTGAAGCTATGTCCAAAGCCTAACGATCGAAAGCCCCTTAGGTCAAAGATTAGGACATGCCCAACCAAAGAAAAGGATTTGCCAGACTCCTCAAAATAATATCACGAGTCACCTCAGAGAAACTCCTCAAGTCTCGCCAGACTTATTCAGGTGTCAATCATGACACCCACATAAAGTGGTTCTCCTATTAAGGGGTGAGCTACCTGTCAGATTACGGTAATGTGTTCTCTACCTTATAACCTAATCTCATCTTATCAATGAGAATCTATTTAAGGAGTTAATCGCTGATAGTGGGACCAAAGCAGCTGACCGAACAAAGTACGGAGACACAAGAACCTTTAAAAGTTGACCGAATATCTTTAGCCAAGTCGATTGATTGCCCTTAGCTAAGCCGACTGACTGCCTCAACAAAGTCAACCTATTGACCAGTGTAAGAAAGTCGATCGTCTACCCTGACTCAACGAAATCAATCGGACGAACCTGGCCAACCCAAGGTCCACCTATCTTAGATGGTAAAACGATGGGGCAGCCAGGCAAGATACTTTTTATTTGTTAATTCATGTATTTATTTACGACCAAAATACCCTATGACATCTGCATACAAGCAAAGCAAGTAGATAACTGTACTTTTATCCCCTTTGCTTATAAATAGAGTCATTTCTACAGTAAAAAGCAAATGAGTAATCTAGGCCAATGTAGTCTTCTTTACACTCTACAGTTCTCTCTCTCCTCTCTCATGTCATATGCTCTATTTCTAGGGTCGGATTCATAAGACAATCTTAAATTCAACATCCTAAAAAATGCGGCGAGCGTAAATCCTACCAAAAACAAGAAGAGCACAACTGGGAGAAGAAGCTCATAAGGGAGACACAACGAACATGGAGTGCACTCAGGAGTTTGTGCAACAACAAATTTAAGAGTTAAGGGAACAAATGATGGGCCAGAGTATGGAGGCCATTAGAAAAGCAATGGCTCTGGGAATGGAGCAAACCCCTCGAGAATTGAACCCCTATGAGCAATGGTCGGCGCTCAGCGAACGAAAGGGAACCCAGGCCCCAAAAGACAAGGAGACTCCCAATACCAAGTCAGTATTGAATCTGCACCGTTGGATAGATAGTGCTTTGGGCGCATTGAGTCCCCTCGCCAGCTGGAGAATGTGTTCTCTCGATAGATTTCAGCTGTCAAAATCTCTGAGATGTTCAAGACACCATCCCTTGAATCTTATAAAGGTCAGACCTATCTGGGTGACAACCTCTCGTCATTTAAGTCAGAGATTTACCTGTTGAGGATCATCGATACTCTCAAGTGTAGCCGCTTCTCCATCGCGCTAAGAGAGTCGGCCCTCAAGTGGTTTAACTAACTACCACCTGAGTAATCACCTCCTTCGCTAATTTTAGGAAGATGTTCATGGCATAATTTGTCAATACCCAGTAACTACAAAAGAGATTGCAAACCCTACTGCATGTAAGGCAGGGCTTCAATGAGAGTCTGCGCTCATTTATCACTAGATTCCAGAAGGAGATGCTAGAAGTTTGAGGCGTTGAACCAGCTATTGCACATGCTGCCCTAGCCCAAGGGCTAAAGAAAAGACCATTTTGCTACACATGAGGCCTTCAGGAACGTAAAACTCTCACTGAATTGTTGGAGTTGACCAACAATCATATCTTGGCCGAGGAGTATAAATCCATCCCCACGGCTGTCAGGGTAGTAGCCGCCAGTCACTAAAGAGGAAGGCCCGGAAGGATGACGGGCGGAGAACAAGGGAGAATAGGAATTCCTCGGTTGGACCACGCTACGAAAACAGTCGGCCGCCCTGAGGCAATAGGGGTCGACAGTCATAACAATAGAGGTCAAGGGTGTTACACTGACCAACGTCCAGCTCATCATTATGAGCAACTGTCTGACAACCATGAAGCACCAAAAGCCACTCTGTTAAGGGTCTCTTTGGTCGACTTGGTGGAGGTCATCCAAAATAAATAGTATTTCACGCAGACGCCATCGATGTGAATTGGTGGTTTCCTCCGAGAAACCAAGAAGTACTGCGCAAAACATAAAGGAGTGTCGACACCTCCAGAGCTTGGTCAAGTAGGTGATAAGAGCAGGGAAGTTGAAAGTGTTAATGGAAACAAGAGATGCCACTTAGTGGCAGAGAAATGCTCTCTTGAAGGTGATATCGAATGAGATAGTTTGAGTTAACGCCATCCACATTGTCGAATTTGTACCAACGATCTTGGGAGGTGAAGATTCATCCCGACGGACCAATCAGAAGAGTCTCCGGTCGGGCGAACTATGCGGAGCCACCTTTGTTCCTAAGCGCAACACCCTTCCACCAGTCACCTTTACTGAAGCTAATCTAACCCTACAGGGAATTCCCAAAACGATCTCATCATCATCACAGCCATGATCAACAACTATCAGATTGATAGTATCTTAGGCGACACTCGTAGCTCAGTGAACATCATGTTCAAACCAGTGTTTGACAAGATGAACCTCCAAGCCAACCTGTTGGCAGCAATGGACGGCTCACTCTTCGGATTTTTGGGAGAGATGAAGGAAACTCTTCGAGTGATAGCACTAACAGTCACTTAGGGAGACAGTGACAAACAGTTCACCCACATGGAAGACTTTTTGTAGGTAGACTCATCACCAACTTACAATGTGATCTTCAGTCGCACACTGATGAAGGACAATAAGACTGGTTTCTAAGTACCACGTGGCAGTGAAGTTTCCGGACCGCGACAAATTCATCATCATTTGGGAAAACTTGGAGCAGTCTCAGTCTCAGACCTGCTATAAAAGTCTCATTGACCTTGCACATGTCATCTCATGCATTTTTTAATTCAAAAACTAGTTTTACCAAAGTTTCTTCTATTCTTCATGAAATTAGAACACAATTGAAGAAAAGTAATGCTAAGTATGCTACAAAAGTCATCATCATCAACAACAATCATTTATCCAACAGAGTGGGGTCGGTTACATGAATCTTTTTTCTCCATTGCATCCTATTGAGTGATATATTTTCATTTAAATCTAATCAATTAAGATCATTTTTTATACAACATTCCCAAGTCCATTTAGGATTACCTCCACATTTCTTAACAAAAGTCAAATCTAAAACATCTACTCACTTAACAGGATCATCAGATGGTCGACTTTTAATGAAACCAAACCATATAAGGCAACTCTTTCTAATCTTGTCTATCACTAGAGCTACTCCAACTCTTCCATGGATGTATTTATTTCACATTTTGTCTTCTAAGTGTAAAGTCACTCATCAACCTGAGCATTTTCATCTCAACAACTTAATTTTATTCCTCTCTTTTACAGGCCAACATTTTGCGACATAAAGCACTACAGGTCTCACCACCATCTTATTAAATTTTCCTTTAAGTCAAAGCGATACTTTTCTATCGCACAATAGGCTCGATGCCTTTTTCCACTTTATCCATCCACATTGAATTATACTAATAATATCCCCATATACATCACCATAACTTTGAACAGTAGATCCACGTTCACTTATTTTAATGACTTAATCACCCATTATTAAAACCACGCCACTAGATCTACTATTACTAAAATTATATTCCATGTATTCACTTTTAGATATACTCAAAAGAAAGCCTTTAGACTCCAAAATTGACCTTCATAATTAAAGTTTTCCCATAACTGTCTCTCTAGTCTTATCGACAAGAAGGATATCATCAGCGAAAAGCATAGACCAAGGCACATCCTCCTGTAAATGTCCAATAAAAACATCCATAACTAAAGCAAAAAGCAATGGGTTTAAAGTTGATCCCTGATGTAAACAAACTAAATTAAAAAAATACTTGGTCAATCATCCTTATGTTTGATCACAAGTATGCTACACAAGTCAATCCTAAATAATTCATTGATGAAATAGTCAATTTATTATGCACTGATGCGCATTCATCCTAATAGGTATTCATCCACTAAGTTTAAAAAACTTCACACAAGGGCATGTGAACAATTCAATTTTTTTTAGAAATTTAGCCCAAATATATTTTTTCTATAGTTAACAACAAGCATGATTATTAAATAAGTTTTTAATATTGACTATTCATTGCATCATAAGGAGCCTTCATAATTTGGAGTTTTGGAGCTAACCTTTTTTCTAGGTGGCCATGCTGCCCAAGTTCAAGCGGATGATGCTATTTCAGAATTTCTTTTTTATGTCAATGAACCACATATATTTATCATCAAATGGAAGAATATCTAGAGGCACATAGCTTATTACCACAGAAATTAAAAACTAGCCCCATATCTATAAGAGCGTTATTTTGATTTCAACACTTCAAAGAAGAGTTCTTCGGAGATTAAAGGAAGTTAATGTAGCCCCATCAATTCCAATATTACAGAGACCTATTACTAGTTCTTAGGCTAGATTCAACTAAGAAAAATGATGTTATTTTTTTGTATTCAGATTTTTCATACATTTTATTTCCTTTTGCATTTTTCTGTCATTTTGTATTTTTTCCTTTTATGCAGAAATTTAAACAAGGTGGCCATGCAAATTCATCACCTTCTTACTTGCATTAAATGCTNTTGGTTTGATTTTTAATTTAATTGGCTTTACTTTTGAGTCTTGTGGGGAATTGCATTTGGTTTAGTTTATGAATTTGGTTACCTTTCTTTGAGTTTGAGTTTGGTTAACACTCCTCATGTAAATCTACATAATAAATTAGTTATTTATTTATTTTTTTTCAAATGACTTTATTATAATAAGTATGGTGCATTTTTATTTAGGGAGCATATTTATAGTTCATTTTGTTGGCTATTATGGATCTACATGCATGCCACACAATTTTTATGTATTTACATATCTACCTCCTAAAGTTTGATATTTACATTTATTGATGCTAAAATTTATGCATGAGAAGGTGTATTTCACTTTTAAAAAGTTAGTGTTTGTGGTGTTTTTAATTTAATATCAAAGGTTTGAGTGGCATCATGGCATGTTTGTAAATGTGAAAGTTTACATGCTAGATATGCAAATATGTAAGAATATTGGGGTGGGTAAGTAAATGACCCTTTCAAGTTTTTGTATATTTTTACGATTGCACTTTATTTTTGAAGATCTATGTTTAGTTAGATCATGATATATAGTTAGAATATCATTATTTTATGAGTGCAATTTTTTTATTTCATGGTTTCATGAATATGTAAATTAATTTGTAGTGCTATTTGTATTTTCTTAATTTGAGTATGAAATTTTATTTTATATGTATTGGTATTGGACCATCCAAGTGAGGAAGTTGAGATTTTAGTTAGGATTATTAAAATGATTTTTTTTAAAATTATAATAATTTTTTATATTTTATATAAAAAAATCAAAATTTGGACTACTCTAGAACTCTATCAAGCACTCAACACCGATAATCAACGCCAGCAACCACAACCTCCCGACTATCATTGCTTGAACATCGCCAGTCTTATCGTAGTCGCTCAAGTGTCATATTAGCTCATTTATCATTTCTTCATCATTGTAGCTTGTTCGTTGTTGTCCAATTATTATGCTCTCGACTATCATTATTTATGACTGTTGCCGTCCAATTGTTATTCTCTCGACTATCATTATTTATGACTATCATCCCCTAATTATTGTCGTCATATTTTATTATTACTTTTGCATTCTCTATTTTTTTTTAATAATTTTTCAATTTGGTGTTTTGTAATTTATAATTGGTCCTCTAATCAAAGGAAGGAAAAAAATTTTCATAATTTCATTTGCATAGTCGACTATCTTACAATGACATCATAAGAATTGATGTATCATAAGCACAAAATTTCATAATTTCATAATCTTCAATGTTTGAAGTCAAAATGAGCATTGCAGAGAAAGAAATCTAACAAGCTCAAAATTGCCTAAATCTAATATCATAAAGGCAGCAAGATGTCTTAAAGATAATTGCATAATCAAATGGGAATGCCAACATACTTGTAATTAAAAACCAATTATGACAATCTTGGTCACAAGAGAGATGAATATACCATAAATATTATGGAATATAATTATGGTAGGAGATGAATAAGTTCCTTGTCTTAGAAAGCCATAATGAAACTCCCGAAATAGAAGAGATTGTAAAACATTTTAAATAGAACGAAGTTAAAATCTTAAATTTTAAGATAGTTTTCAGTTTAACAAATAAATTTTTAATGAAATACTGAAAAGTAATTGTTCACAAGCGACATTATTAATGGGGAAAATGGTTTTCTGGAAATAATAATAAGTGGATAAAATCACAAGGTCATTAGTTTGAAGCGAACAATAGTTTGGGTTGTTGATATTATCCTAAGCATGCACAACTAACCTATCAGACCAATCCGGACACCTGATTGTGGTTTAATAAAGAATGTTATTGACAATCTCTCATATCAATGATCAAGCCATAACACGTTATTTACCTCATGAATAAATTAGCAAAGTTTTGATGATGTTGACATGAATAATTATGAAAAGATCCATCATCTCTAATTCCGTCATTAAGAAAAACTAAAATGTCTCACTATTTCTTACATTAGAATGAGTAGCATATATGGTCCATGAATCAATGACATATAGAGTTTCAATGGCTCTAAGAAATTAAAATCTTTTGCAAACAATCTATATAATAACAAATGAGTACCAACATGATAAAATTGCATCAACATATCACCTATGTTAGCTTCTTAGCTATAAGTTACGATGATTATGGTGTGGTTATTGCGAGTCAAGGTGTTTGTACATATGGTTATAATTTGCTAGAGTGCCTGTCCTACTCGACTGTGCTAGTTAACCCAACTCAGGTTAGGTTGATACGTCTAATCTGTGCTTCATAATTGTATAGTTCACATGTAAATATACTCATGGGGAGAACTTCATCCATATAATGAAGCCTTCTGATTATTTTTAGCTTCTTTGACTTTTTGAATTTTCATTTTTAAATAAAATTCAAAGAATTTGATCACCTTGTTTCTTATTAAGAGACATGTTTATGCATCAATTTTTTTCTTGCTCAAACTTAGATATTATGATGCTAACAACTTTTATTTTTATTGTCTTTTTAGATAACATACAACATAAAAAAGTAATACAAAATAACTCTTCACCTAAATATAACATGTGTCAAGATTGTTGATTTGGTTCTAATACATCTCCAACGAATATCCATCATCCGCCATGAATCTCAAGACATAACATAGATATCGAGAATGCTTTTTGAGCAAGAAATATTCAAAACTTGATAAAATATCATCCAAAACTCCGAGTTCAACAAATTTATTGTCAAATTTACTGGCTCGACAAGAAGAACCTAATGTTATGAAGATTAGTCCAATCCGAGTCAAATCAAGCTCAGATTAAGTTATTAAACCACTCTTACAAGTTTTTCAGACATATTTAGATGTTTAAATGAATATCAAATCTAACAAGTCTATAGTCGAATTGAATGTCTCAACAAGACAAATCCAATGAGTCCAAGATTGCTCAATTCTGACATCATTCAAACACTCAAATGTCCATCAAACGTCGTCTGATGAAAGGAAGCCCTCCTGACCGTCTGATCAAAGTGGTTCATATTTATGTACTCATTGCACCTATAATATTATAAATAGAGCCTCACCCCTTTCATAAGAGGAGACTTGAGACTTGAGAGAGAATGAGCTGAAGTCCAACACCACCCCTGTCGTTGTCGATCGTTGTCGGCTGTCGTTGACCACTGTCAATCGTCGTCGACCATCGTCGATAGTCGTAGACCATTGCAGACCGCCAATGACTATCTCAGACCGTCGTTGACCACCGTTGAAAGCATTTGACACCCGACGAATGTCGTTGACCACCGCCAACCACCGCCAACCACCTCCAATCATTGCCGACCGCCGTCGACAACCACCGACCACCGTCGAGCACTACTGTTGCTATGAACCATCACCGACAGTTGTCGACTGTTGACCACTGTCGAGTACCACCGATCGGAAGCCGTCTGTCGACTTTGTAGCTTGGAAAACCTAGTAATCATTTCTTGTCCGTGGGACAAATCTGTAATCATCAACAAATGGTGAATTTTTACATCTGGGCTAAACCTCATGATTTTTTCATTTATGTGTTTTTCACATAAAACTTTATGTTGTCATTATTGATTGTTTTATTTTACCTGAGTGTGTATTGAATTCTCGTGCAATACTAAGACGATAATCCATTACTTTAAGGCCTCAAAATTTCTAGCATATATCAAATATAATGAAGGAATTTACAACATACCACACAATTCTTATGTATTTACATTTCTAATACCCAAACTTTGATATTTAGACTTATAATACCATGTTATCAAAAACCTATTTATGAAGAAGTGAATTTCACTGCTTAAAAAGGTAATGCTAGTGATAATTTTAATATGATGTTAAAAATTAGCTGATTTGCATGTAAACATGAATGTTTAGGTGGTAGATATGTAAATATATAAGAATTGGGTAGTATGCATGCAAATGTCCCATATAACAAATATGAAGTTTTAAATGTTGTCTTGTATATTGGAATTTTGAGGACAATTTACATACATACAACCAATTCCTATGTATTTACATATATATCATCTAAGTTGATATGTAAAGCATAAAAATTGAGTGGTATGTATGTTAATCTTCCTTTTTTTACAATCTCAAACCTCTTTTTTTTTTTAATAATTATCAAATTTTGGTAAAAATTACTTTTAATTTAAAAAAAAAATGATGAGAACGAACATTGCTCAACGTACTGAGAGTCTAGGGGTGTAAATGAGCTAAGCCGGCTCGAGCTCGTGAGTCGAGCTTATCGAGCCACGTGCTCGAGCTCAAACTGGAGCTCACTTATTAAACGAGCTCGAGCCGGAGCCTGTGCAAGTTCAGCTCGTTGGCTCGTGAGCTAACTCGATTAATCCATCGTTAGTAACTTCAATATATTTCGAGTGAGTTTTCACTGTATTCTCCTCCTCCTACTCCTCATCAGACCATCAACATCTTTTTGCGTAGTAAAAAGAAATTTTTTTTGGTCGAGTTCGTGAGCCGATGACTATTTTTAAGAGTCGAGCTCGATAAAGACATTGCTCGAGTTCGACTGTTTTTTACGCTCATAATCGAGGAAAAATAAGTTACATCCGGACAACGTATGCGGTAAAACCAAACCGTTTGTTTGGACTTTAACTTTTACTCTGAAACGGGATGCAATAGTTTTACTAATCGGGACAAAGCAAAAAAAGGGACGGTTAGGGCTTGACCAACCGAACCCATGTCCGCAATGCACGATTCTCGAATCAGATCTCTGACGCATCGAAATCATGCGTGAAAGAACATAACGCGCAAAATTAGAAGCAAAGCCCAACGCCAACTAGCGAACAAAGGGGGGAAGAAGAACAACGTCAATAAACCCTTCTCCATCTCTCTCTCTCTTTGAATCTATTCTCCATTTTTATCCAGATTGTTGGAAATTAGGGTTTTCTGCTTCACAAATTAAGCCGGAGCACTTTGATCTCTTCAAGTTCGCGCATAGAGTTATTCGCATGCGAGATCTGTGATTGATCCCGGCGAAGCTTGTTTGATCCTCAGAGATCTGCTTCTTTGTTCGTCTGTATGGATAAGAGCAAGAGCAGGACGGATATGCTCGCCGCTGGCCGCAAGAAGGTAATCTCCTTCGTTGTTTTATTCATTCGTTTTTTTCTTTCTCTGTTTATAGTCTCCCGCTGCGGCAAATCAAATCCTGGTTATGTTANTGAAAAAAAAAATTGTTATAAATCTTTACACATCTATAGTTGAAGACAAAGCAAAAATTATGGCACAAGGAAAACAATTTGAGCAAACATTCTAAACTTGGAAAATCTCCACCAAAATGAACTGAATAAGACATTATATATAACAAGTTGTCTTTTGATATTTATCTAAAATGTTCATTGTAGCTATCAACAATAGAAAGTGCAAATAGTGATCTCCAAAGATCAAACTATAATTGAATGATGTTGTTCTTCGATTTACCCAACCGACCCTCCTAAAAAGATATTGATGCCAACATT
Source organism: Phalaenopsis hybrid cultivar (assembly GCA_002079205.1). NCBI lineage: Eukaryota > Viridiplantae > Streptophyta > Magnoliopsida > Asparagales > Orchidaceae > Phalaenopsis > Phalaenopsis hybrid cultivar. The sequence goes on along the minus strand of JXCR01137365.1, from coordinate 49,624 downwards.
TGATGATCGTCCACTGACGACCTGAATATATCACAAATTGATAATCCAAATATACCATGATGTGTAACCCATTATCATGATACATTATTCATGACATTAAAAAATTGACAGTCAAAACGGAGAAAATAATTATGAAAATAAATTATCATTCTAATTTGATTTTATTAGAAAACAACAAGATTATTTCCTCATTTTTTACATGGATGTGTTTCTCTTTATGAGAAGTATATCAACACAAACAATTTGCAAAATTATGACCAATGGAGGTCACGGTAGCTCCAAAAATCTAAAACTTTCTAACTAAATTATCCGGTAACAAGCATGTGTTGAGATGATTATTGGTTGGGAATACACTACTCTCGTTGAGAAAACTTGGAAAGCCAATTGCATAGCTCCTTAAGCCAGTTGTGGTAACGAAAGCAAAACATCATATCATATATAATCTTCACAGGTCACACGTGAACAATGAAGATTTGGCTCAGTACTTGCCAACTTAGCCAATTCCAGGCTATTCGGAAAATAACTGATTTATTTCTTCTTTCCTTTTCCTTTTTATTTAATTTTTTTTTTTTTTTGCCACTTGAGGAGAGATGTCGGCATCATTATTACCTTGTACAATACATTGCTAACCTATTTGATGACCCTCTTAGGAAAGTAAATATTTTAGATTTAACTTATTCTAAGAAAGGTAAAGGTAGACCTAAAAAGACTTAGGCATATTGATAAAAAAATAATCTCAACTTATGAGAATTAAATGAAAATATGGCACTCAAAAGGACACAATGGAGAAAAGGATTCATGTAGCCGACCCCACTTAGTAGGATAAAGGCATGTTGTTGTTAGTATATTGCTAACCTCCATATGTGACTCTAAGTTGAGTCAATCAAATGCCATGACAATGATGAATGAAATATCAAGTTCACTATAAATCAACACAAGAACATGGAAAAAATACACATTTGTTGCCAATTTAATCAAATAGACCACTGATATGTTTAGCCAAGTAGGCCCACTCACGTTGCTTGACTTGTAGCATGAGTAAAATATTTGCACATGCACAAGGAAAAAAAGTTATGAGGCAAATATGTACACAACAACAAACAATAAGCTTTTAACCCGCTAAACGGGGTCGGCCAGGAAAATATGTTCACACACATATTTTATATATCTTTATCTATATATATATATATATATATATATATATATAATTAAAAAATATATGAAAAAAGACATAAATTAAACAAATATATAATAAAAGAGTAGAAAATTTAAAGATATGGTAATAATATATAAAGCTTAATGGAGGTAGCATGAGGCACCCTCCCTCCCTTAGAGTAATTAAGGAGAAAAAGATGGGGTCTCCTTTTAAAAAAAAATGATAATAATAATAATTAAGAGACTTTATTAGTGACCCTCTTTTGACCCAAAATGTGCAACTCTTACCAAAACCATAATTATGGGAACAGATTACCCCACTAATTAAATAAATTATAGAAAAACTATCAATTTCTCCATGTATTACTTCTCTTACCTTAAACCCCCTCTCACAAATAGCTCTTGCACAAACACCCAATCCATTTCCTCTCTCTGGCATTTGCTATCTCCCCATCCTTTGCTCATTATCTCATTCATTCATGAAAATTTTAATCACAGCAAACCAAAATGAAAGGATGACTCTAAGCATTAGGCATGTAATCAATTCACATCATTTTGACACATTGGGAATCATAATTTTGGGTAAATTTTAGGTGATGACACAAAAAAATGTATTCACATTTGGCAAGATGAAATTTGAGGTTGAATTATAATCCATATCTGCCAATAGAACACTAGAAGGAGATCTAATAGACATGTAGATCAAGTGCTAAGGATGAGGCTATTAATCTTGATTCTTATTAGCAGGAAATACATATTTCATTAATAAGAAAACTCATAAACATACAAGGATGAAGGTAATACTTACTTGAATCTCCTCTATGAAGATTTTTATCTCAACATAATCTCTCTCTCTCTCTTGTTACTATCTTCTGTCATGGTTTCTCAAGAAGCTAAGAATGGTCTCTCAAGATTTTAACTTAAGTTGTTCAAACTATGAATTTAACCCTTTTTCCCTCTAAGAACGACAAATAATAATTCTTTAAATTACTTATAAAAGAGTGATAGAAAACACAATTTATTCAAGAGTCTGCAATAAAGGAGAAGAAAATAGGCGAAAAATTTTATCAATGAGAAAGCGACAACCGAAAGAACTATATTATAACTATGTGATTTTCCACTCTTGAGTGGCATTACTCTTAGAGACCAAATGCAAAACAAATAGATCCCTGAGAAGGTTAGTTTAACTCAAGTGGCTAACAGGATTAGAGAGAGTCGTCTTAGATGGTTTGGTCAAATTAAACGTAGACCATCTAATGATTCGATTAGGAGAGTAGATGTTTTAATTTGATTTATGTTAAGAGAGGTGGAATAAGACCTAAAAAGAGCTGGGCAAGTTGTATAATAAAATGATCATAGTTGATTAGTATTAAATGAAAATATGACACTCAATAAGACACAATGGAGAAAAAGGATTCATGTGGGATAAAGGCTTATTGTTGTTGTGTTGTGGCGGTCTTTTGACAAACCTTTTGTATCGAGTCCAAGATGTATCACAAAAGTTTATTACATACTCCTTAGGAGAGAATCAACAACAAAGTTCATACTATTTAATATTGAACTTTGATATCTATAACCTTCTATTACATTACATATGTTTCAAGGTATAACATACAACAATGTTTGAAAAGAAATAGAGATTTAATTCATGAACAAAGTTCTGAGCTAAGCAAGGTTACTTGTCGTTATAAGAATTTTATAGGCCTTTGCATAACATTTTCTAGTAAACTTGTCTCTATGGAGATACATAAGCAATTTACNGTTATAAGAATTTTATAGGCCTTTGCATAACATTTTCTAGTAAACTTGTCTCTATGGAGATACATAAGCAATCTATAAGCAAAAAAGACAAAGATAAGCAGCATTTGTTAGTCAACGTGTCTCCTTTAATTGAGAGTTAGTCTAAATGTGATTAGCCTGACTGCACAATAAAACATATGGAAAAGGCATCAAGTTATACAAAGCTCTTCTAAACAAAAAATTCATAAGNAAGACAAAGATAAGCAGCATTTGTTAGTCAACTTGTCTCCTTTAATTGAGAGTTAGTCTAAATGTGATTAGCGTCAGGACTGCACAATAAAACATATGGAAAAGGCATCAAGTTATACAAAGCTCTTCTAAGCAAAAAATTCATAATATTTCTTGAGTTATGGCTTGACTAACCTAATAAGTGCTTTCATGGTGCATTGCATAAACTTAGAGAAAAAACTTGATAAAAATGTGACTCGTCTATTTGATTTTATCCTTAGATCAGCTTGGAGAACACAAGTGAAATGAATGTCACTACTTGCACTATATTTGGAGAAGAGTCTAGGGGAAGAAGAGGAGAGATATAAAATTCCCAAGTTCTTCCCCTCCTCAACCTTGAGGAATTTCCTTCCACTCTCTAAAATGAGGCATTTGCGAATCCCTAAGTTCTCTTCATTTTTTTAGTAATATTGTGGGCATGGAGTTCATATAGGGGAATAAATAAAGGAAATGGGCTTGTGGTGGTCCATCAAAGAGGTAGTTGGAAGAGTGCAGCGATATGACTTAAAGTATATATGCTTTTGGACCACACACCTATGCACACATTTATAATGTGTGTGTGTGTATACTTGTGTATGTGCGCACAAATGTACATATAGAAAATAAGCATAAGCTAATTTGTTCAGATTGGCCAGAACCAACATGGCTTACCAAACTAAATTGGCCTATAAAGAAAGGTACCTGAGACAAATTAAGCTATTAGATCGGCTACCAACTTTAATTTCAGAAGTTTCCACATCTTTGAATTCAAGGTTCTCTATGAATACATTTAACTAATTTTCTCTAATCAATTTTAAAGTAAATGGATTGTTGAATGAAAGATTAATTATAACATCAATGCATTTGCCTCAAATTGACCAAAAGAGTACTTGGAATTGTGAACATCGGTCAACCTCACTTGACTAATATCATATATGTGATGAACCAAATTGCTCAAGCATTTCAACTCTTGTTCCATTTCTAGTAGGTTATTGACCAGTCAGATCACATCTCTCTCTCCTTTGAATGATTGATCATTGCCTAATTAACCTACTATGTGAAATCAAAACTAATACAAAACTTAATAGTTACATTATAAAATTATTATTGTGACTCTTTAACTCAACATCAATCAATTAACTTGTCACATCCCCAACCAAATTTTCCGCCACCCTACAAGTGGGTTTTAATGAGACACTCAGCAGTTGACATTCTCACCTAGCTCATCATGTGACCATTTATATTGAAGCTGTTAAAACCATCCTGAATTCTTTAGAGTCTATATGTGTTCTTCTCCCTTCTTACATCAAAGGAAAAGTGGAGAAAAAAAGAGCAAGGGGAATTACTTCTTTATCAGTTGAATAAAGAGATAAAAAAATTATTCTTCATTTATGAGTTGAAAGATTGCTTCTTCACACTAAGGATGTTGGCTACAAAGTCAAATCATTTATATTTTATTCTTTGCATTTTTAATCAAGAGGCCTTTATTTCCTTTTTTTAGTGGAACTTCTTCATCTAAAGCACTTCTTTAGTGTAATTATCCATGCAAGCATCGTCTACCTAAGACTCTGGCAGCATTCCTATTTTAGAAATGCTTGATCTCATTAAAGCAATAAGAATTTGTCTAGATCACATTAACAATAAGATTTCAATCTAAGATTAAAGGACAAATGTAGATTACAAATTTTAAAAGAAAGGAAAATCTATTCCATCAAAATTTAAGTTACAACCCTGAGGTGGGGGACCTTGAAAAGGTCCCCCCTGAGTAGGAAGAGAAAAGGAGAAGGTGGAGATGAAGAGATAGAGGGATCTAAGAAGCTTTGTCCAAGCCTAGCAAGCCAATTAGCAGGTTTGTTTCCTTCCCTACAGATGAAGGAGAAGTGCACATTTAAGAGAGGCCTCATGGAATTGATCTTTCTAACCTATTAAGAGATATGCCGAGGAGAGTGAGCCACATCCTGCAGTAGTTTCCCCAAAACAGCTGAGTCCACCTCCACAAGTAGATATCTCCATTGATTCATGATAGCAAACTTGAGGGCCCAAAAAACAACAGTGAGTTCAGATTTAAGAACATTCAATGCATAGACAGGTGCGGAGAAAAACATTAAACAGTTCCCATGATGATTCCTGAAAACCCCTCCAATACCAGCTCCCAACTCAGAAAAACATCCATCTGTATTCACCTTAATGAAAGGAAGGTGAGGGGACTTCCAGAAGACTTTGATAACAACAGCTAAGGGGGGACTATCCAGACTTGGAATGGAGCAAATGTTGGGAAATCCCTTGTGCTTGATAAGCTTAATGAGGAAGGATATGCAATGTCTGGCCACCTTGATCACAGTTATAGGCTGATCATCAAACTTGAATTGATTTTTGGCCATCCACAGAAACCAAGCAATAACCAGAGGGAATGGCCCAAGCCCAGCATCAAGCCAACTGACCCAGCAGGAGGAGAGGTGCCACCAGTCCAAATTTAGAGTATCCAGCATCAGATATTTTAAGCATTCCCTCCAAATATCTTGAGAGAATTGGCATTCAAAGAATAGATGATCAATGGATTCTTCAGCTGCCAAACATAACCCACACCTAGAAGACCCCCTTAGACCTTTCAGCTTGAGGATATCATCTGTATGAAGCACTTTGTGGAATATTCTCGGGCTAAGAAAAGACAATGAGGGGGAGAGGAATTTGTTCTACAGAAGAGCCCCCCAAGAAACAGTGTCCCAGTTGTAAAGCTTAGAGTAAATGGACTTAGTTAAGCTTTGAGTACTACTAGCCTGCCAAATAATGTTGTCAGAAAGGGATTTGTCAAAATAAAAAGAAACCATATATAATTATCATTGGCTTCTTAATTCTCATATACTAAATAGAGATTTTGTTATTCAGCATTTTAACTAAGGGCGCCTAATCCTAGAACTTGATCGGTTCTCTAGGCCAAGTCAAACAAATAACTCTACTATACAAGATGCTTAACTCAAAGAAGTCACCATTTGGCCATTCAAATCATTCACTTATTATTCTTGATGCATACAAAGAACTCGCCATGTTTATATTTGGCAACTCCAACAATCATCCCCCATTTTTTACATACCCAAGGAAACTCTTCATACTAAAACTTGGCAGTTGGGCATTCCATGAAACTTTCTCATTACTAGTAATATATTTAATGAACTCGCCAAGAAAAAGAATTCAATATACCTAGGAATTTCAATGTTGGAATTTGGATAACTCACTGATTATAAGTAAACTTAGGGAATGCGCTAATTTGATTCTAGTTGTATAAAATCTTCCACAAGATTGTTGTTTCAATTTGAAATAACATAACTCACATCGGATTAAATCAATTAATTTCCTAGAAAACCTTGTTTTCTGTCCAAAGCTCAGGAAACTCAACAGATGGGAGTTCAAAAATCGGGCATCTATCTTGAAAGTATTTTTCTAGTCAGTTAATATGACGCAAGGGATTTTCACGTAACATATCTTTTAAGTATTCATGAAGTTGGCATTAGTATAAAATTATATATGCTTTTATCATTCATTAAATGTTTTAAGCACTTCATCAAATTCCTAAAAATACATTTAAGGATAATATCAGTCTTTGAATCTGAACCTAACCAAGATTGACATTAGGTAATTGATGGCGAGTTTAGATGGTTATCCCCACAAAGGCAAAATTCTGATACAAAATAAAGCTCATCCAAAGTGAAAACTAAAAAATCTAAAATAAATCAAAGGAAAAGACAGTAAAATTCTTTGCCCTCTGAAAAAATAACTTATGAGACTCTTTCATCTCAGCAAAATAACTCAGACGAGTCAACATTACGAGGCTATCATAATTCGACATCATAAAATTCAGAAGGTATATATTTCATTTCATTTCCAAAGGATCAAAAATTACGAGGACAAGATACGTCCACAAATCAAAATGTAAAATATAAAAACCAATTCAATAATCATGCTTGGATGAGTGTCAACTATCTATATCATGAAGGAGTGGGTGCTTATTTTATTCAACATTAGGCTCCTTCTTGACGTTCAAATATATGTCAGCAATCTCACACAACAAGCTTGGATCATACCTTGCAAAATTAATTAAAATCTAATCCATATAAAATATTCAAACAAATGGTAATGCTTTCTTAGAATTTAATAGCCACATTCTCTTGGTACTTAGCAAAACTAATGAATTTTGCATATTCTGGAAACTGGGAAATGTTTTGCTACTCTAATTTCAATTCCTTTGGTTATTCCTCTAACTCAGCATTTCAAAGTTGTGTTGAATAAAAACTAAGTTCGTTTCGCTCTAGTAGATTCTGATTTGGTGAGAGAATACTCCAAAAAATAACTCTCTTATGCACCTTAGTAGGCCTCTACTCATAGGAAGATTAGTATATGTCATCTCCTTAATAGTATGTTTTAATATTCACTTATGTTTATGTCATATTGACACTAGTCGTTGTATGACTAACATATGCAACTTGTCGGGTGGCATTTATATGGACTCCCATAGAATTATTTAGAGATAAGGCAGGACCATGATAAAACACCATCAAAGTCAATTTGTTTTTCGACAACAATGGATCAATGCTTGCATCTACAATAAATCAGTCTTTGATGTCCAAGTAAGTGACTGACTTGCCATTCTCATCCACATAGCTTGGCTTAAACATTCTAAGCAAATGATAAAAAACCCATGTATTCTTTCCCTAATTTTCCTCTACTCAATCTAGGTAGTAGAGCATTAGCTAGTTTCTTGCTTAAAGAAATTATTGAGCTTGTTACAACTAAAGTTGAAGGCGCATCTAGAGCCACTCAACACATGCTCGGTTGAGCCACCAATAAGTTTTCCTTGTCATAATTTTTGAATAGTCATCGGTTCTTCGCATTAATGACTCGACTAAAATCGGAAGTACAACCTGCAAATACTGGCTCATGCTGCCACTAACTAATAATGTCACCTGTGGCCTATAATCTTAACAATTATGGTATAATTTTACAAATTTATGCATACGATCCATGCCCTTTCTACGAACAGCTTATGATTCATTTGGTTGCTAAATAGATGGAAAACACATCTCAGAAACATGAAGAATTATTCCATCAGTACTACGCATGTTAAGCTACGTGCGTATCCAATATATTGCCGCCAGTTGTAAACTCCGGCCCCACCTATTCCATCAGTATTCGCGACCTGACCCGACCCTGAACGCGAAACTGAAAAATTTCCCGCCAGCATAAAATTATTTCACGCCTACAAGTTGTTCTATTCGCAGGGTGAAGAAATATTTCACCGGTTTGTTCACAGCTCCGCCATAGCTAGGTATTGTTGGAATTCTCCATGGACGTTGAGATGCCGGAAGTCGAATTCTTCGTGAACGTTGAGATGTCGAAAGTCTCCATGAACGTTGAGATGCCATCATTCAGCCTGAACTTTGAAGATCAAGATCAAGTGAGTCTTCGTGTTACTGTTGTGTTATTCTGGTGTTACTCTGGTATTACTCTTATTTCTTGCCTTTGATTTAGTACAGTTTAGGTGGTATAGGGTTTAGTTTAATCTCCATGTAAACGTTGGTGTTGATGTAGTATTATTGGGTGTTGTTCTATAGTGTGGTTTGGTATTATTATGGTTTTTTTTTTTACGTTATTATGGTTTTAGGCTTCTGGTTTTTTGGTGTTACTCTTGTGTTATTCTGGTGTTACTGTGGTATTACTTCATTGTTATGTTGTTTATTTCCTTTGATGTTTGGGTGTTGTTCATTGTGGCATTGTTTTTGGTATTATCATGGTTTTTTTTTCGTTATTATGGTTTTAGGCTTCTGGTTTTTTGATGTTGCTCTTGTGTTATTCTGGTCTTATTCTGGTATTACTCCTGCCTTTGATTTATTACGCATATTATGTTATTATTGTGTTATGTTGATGTTACCATTGTTTTATGCAGTTCTCTGAGGCAACACATGTTTGCAATGATCCAATTGCAGAGAAGTTTCTAAGCAGCATTATCCATAATGAGAAAGAAACATATGAAAGCTATCGTGACTATGCACATCACGTGGGATTCACTGTTCGGAAGGACCATACTACCTACTGGCCGAACTCCAAGAAACTTAAGGTTAAAGATTATATTTGTGGAAAAGCTGACTATAAGAAAGAGCCTAACAGCGTAATTAAGTTCAGAAAAGCAGACACGAGGACTGGCTGTAAGGCCATGGTACGATTTCATGTTGATTTTGAAGGCAATTGGACAGTGGCAAAATTCATTGAAAATCATAATCATCATTTGGCTAAAAGTGGTGATAAGCATCTTCTTCGTTCTAGCAGAAGGATAAGTGAGCTCAATGCAGATGTGTTGAGATCCATGACAGGTTCAGATATCAGAGACGGAGGTTGGTGGTGTGGAGAATTTAGAATGCACCAAGAGAAATGCATTTAATTTCATCCAAAGAGAAAGAAGACAAAGAATTGAACAGGGAGCTCTCTCACGGATTATTTTATCGGTCTTGAAAACATAATGAAATCGTGGCACCGGAAAGAGAAAAATGAAGATTTCAAATGTGGTCAGTCCGTCAGAACGCCCATGGTTAAAATCAATCTCATGCTGAGGCAAGCTGTCTCATTCTATACAAGGAAGCTTTACTCAATGTTTGAACAAGAGCTATTGAATGGCTTATGTGGGCTTACAACTGAAGTATCAGTGGAGAGTGAGGCTAAATATTACGTATCAAGATTGGATGATGAGGGGACAAGGCAGCCCTGGAATGTGTTAGTTGACAAGATTACTTGTGAAATTATATGTAGTTGCAAAAAATTTGAGATGATGGGGTTGTTGTGCTCTCATGCACTATTTGTTCTAAGTCTCGCAAAAATAAAGGTGATTCCGGAGAAATATTTCTTATTGCGGTGGTCCATCAATATTAAAAGGGACATGTGTAACAAATTTGGGTGCAGAGAGCTAAAAGACTCTGGCTTTAATAATGTTTCTTCATGTTCCCTTATATTCAGTTCATACTCTCAGAAATTTACATATCAGCTCATTAATAGAGCACAAGGAAATGAGTTAGCTGATGAGTGTTTGTGGGAGACGTTTAAAAAGTTATCTGGAGATATTGAGGATGCTCTAGTAGGGAGAACGATCGAAGTACAGAAAACAAAAAAGAAGAAGAAAATCACAAATATAGAATGCAATGTGAACGACCGTGCTAAAAAAAGGCCGAAAGGAGTATCTACATCTAGGCTAAAAGAACATTGGGAGAAAAATAAGAAAGCCAAAAGTATAATTTTTTTAATTTATTATTTCCTCATTTCATTTCATGTATAATGCATACTTCTAATTTGACCCATTGCATCCAGGAATGGAACAGGAAGCAGCAAGTAGCCGTCGAGCTGTGGACACATTCGAGCAAAGTTTGACAGATTGTCTTACCCAGGTATGTTGATAAAATTTAGTATCATTTCACTGCCTTTTATATAAAATAATTCACTCAAATTGAACTTGATATTACTCCTCTGCTGCAGGAATACTATGCACCGCAACTAAGTGAAACGTACACTGGACTTTTGATGGATTCCATAAGTGAGAATATATATTAATTAATATTGTAAAAGTTGGTATACTATATCATCTATAAACTTTTTACGAAAGAAGTAATTGGTGGTTTATAACTTATTTTTGTTAAAATATTTCTGTCTTAATTTTGTTCAAAGGTAGATATCAACAGTATAACACGTAGATAACACATTACTAACACGCGTGTAACACGTTGAATAACACGATCAGTAACAAGCTGAATAACAAGCTGTTGCAAGCTCTATAACACGTGAGTAACACGTAGATAAGACGAGAGTAACACGTTCAATAACACCTTGAGTAACACGTACATAACATGGGAGTAACACGTGAATAAAATGGGAATAACATGAGAATAACATTGGAAAAGCATGGAAATAACATGAGAATAACACAAGAATAACACAAAGATAATACGAGAATAACACGAGAATAACATGGGAATAACATGAAGAATAACATGAGAATAACACTTCAATAACACGGGAAGAACACGAGGATAACACGAGAATAACACGTGAATAACGTGGGAATAACATGAGAAATAACATGAGAATAACACGTCAATAACACGGAAAGAACACGAGGATAACACGAGAATAACACGGGAATAACATGGGAATAACATGAGAAATAACATGAGAATAACACGTCAATAACACGGGAATAACACGAGGATAACACAAGAATAATAAGTGGGAATAACATAAGGAATAACATGAGAATAACACGTCAATAACACGAGAATAACACGAGGATAACATGAAAATAACTTGCGCTACTGCACTCTTAATGCGTTACTCGCAGCGAATATTCCCCGTGTTACCGGCCGATTAATCGGCGTTACTCTGCATTACCACGTGTATTCTGACGTGTTACTACACCGTGTTACCGCCGATTAATCGGTGCTACTCCAAATTTCCTCGTGTTATTCAGACGATCAAATTTTTGCGATAATTTTTTAAACTATTATAAACAAATTCTGCTATAAATCGCTCCATATGATCCTGTCAATTCATATGTGCACTCCAGTCGATTTCTTCAGCCTGCACTAAAGTTTCTATGTACTTGCAGACGAACATGCCGCAATCAACACTATTCCTTTGTGTGGGTACATACTTTGTAATCGATAGGGACCATTTATTGATTTTGGTTGTAAATAAATCAGCGGCATCTCTAGCAAACATATTCATCTGCATGGTTGAAGCGTTATTATGTTACTTTTTGAATGCTATTGTGTTACTTTTAATTGAGTTGAATATACTTACAACTTTCGTAGCGTCAACCTTATGTATCTGGTTAGGTAGTGAGTCGTATATTCGCCATTTTCTCAACTTGAGATCCAGAACCAACAAGATTCAATGCTGATTATGAATGATTGAAAAGAAAATTGCTTTTACATTTTTTACGGCCTCGTTGGTGATATGTTTCATGTAGGGTTTGCTACCATATGTCTTATGCATCTACATAAAAATATTACTTTAAATGTGCATGGAATATATGACTTAAACTTGTATGAATAAATATAAGTTGTTGAACATACCTCATACATTGGTGAAACATATAGGTAAGGCAGGTACAACTTTGGTCTCCTTAAAGTTCTTTCGCGCAACATGACAACAAATATATCAACATGTTCGTCTGCAAGCCACTTATTTAATAATATGTCTTCGAGTATCGATCGGTAAATCAAAATGTGGTCTCTGTTAATGATAATGTCGCTGCATTGATAAGAAAGAGAGTTTTTTTTAATTAAATACAACAAAACTGTGAAACATTAAAAGTGTGTTTGACATTTACTTACCTTCCAGTGTATCTAGATAGACACTGGTCTATTTCTTCCTGCATTTCAATTGGTATCAATGACCTATCAGGATACTCGAACGGAGGACGTAGCTGCAAAATAAAACAATCCATGGATAACACAAAATTAAAATATATAAGATATGCTTCAAAGCACTTAGCTATATTTTTTTCTTACAACTATAACATATTCGTCTGCATTAGAACTGTGGCTTTGACTCAAAATTTGCTGATACCCAGGTAGATCTAAGCTTTCTTCATCTTATTTGAATTCAGTATGTACAATTTCATCTGATACTTGGACCTCTTGGGAATCACCCATTTTTTAATCAGTATTTATAGCAGAAGTCAGAAGACGCGTCTAAAAAAATATTGTTAGAAAAAATAAAGTAGGAATGTATATCATATAGTACAATTAGAATGACGTACTCACCGAATGGGCCAGAGATTCAAGAACACCCTTTATTGTTCGTTCTACTTCTTCAGGGTCTTCATGGATTGTCTAGTCACCCAAATCTGCATCTTGTGCTTCTCTTATTGGTTCGTCGGCGTCTTGGGCCTGTCCGGGAACATCTGTATGTACAGGATCAGCTGAATGCACAATATTCTTTGCAGGATCTGTGTCTTGTTCATGTCTTATTGTTTCTTCGGGAACATCTATATTTACAGGAGCAACAATATCTACATCATTTTTTCTACGTCTTCTCTTGAACTGGTATTGAGATACAGGGGGGTCCACTTTCCTCTTTTGTTGATGTGCACTGTTGCTGGTCTTCTTACTTGTATCGGATATTATTTTCTTAACAACCTTGTCAGTCTTGGTTTCAAATAATCTATGCACCAGACCTGTCAGAGTGGACAATGTTTCTACCACAGTATTCATCTGTGTACTCATACTAGTCATAGTATCTTGTATATTTAAGTTTATTTGTTCCTGAGATTTTAGCATCTCATATAGTACCCCGAAATCAGCACTCTCCGTCGAATGTCCAGGAACTGGGGTTATATCACTAGAAACAATTATATCATTGGCATAAGATTTGGGTGAAGATGGTCCTACATTAGTTTCGTGTTGTGGAAGTTGCCTTGCAGGAATCGGTGGTCCCTGCTCTGGATTTTCGAGCAGTTGTACTTCAACGTCCCTCAAATCTAAGAATCCGTCATTAACTTACAATAAAAATGTATTCGTCAAAATCGTTACAAGCATTCCTAAAAAGATATTAAATAGATGTGTCAATAAGCTGTAATAAAAATTAAATGATTTACATGATCAAGTCTCTTAAAGGCTTCATAAATCTTCTCAGCACTCAACCCATGATTGGTTGATCACCTCAGAATACGAGGTCTAGCGTCAGGTGCAGCAGGAGTTAAAAGAGAGGTGTGCTCATAAAACCAAAGGTGATGATGTTTTACACCATCAACATGCATGAAAAAGTTAATACAAAAAAAAAATTCAGAAGAGTAATATTTCAATGTAAAGAACAAATAGTTACCGTTAAAAAAAATACAAATCCTTGAATATAGCCAATCGACTTATTCTGCCTTAATTTCATGGAGGCGATTCTCACTTGATCGATGATCATATTACATATGGCAGCAGACCAATTAAAGGACCAAAAAGCTTGTACATTTACAACAAAAGAAGATAGCTCTGCTGGCACATGAAAATTGTTTGAAGGAAAAAATAAATTAATTAGTATGAATTCCAAGTATAACTGCTCAAAAAGTGGGGTGGAAGCTCCTTCTGCAAAAAAGTTTGTCAGTTGGTTCTTTATTTGTCTGGCATCCACATTTGATAGGGGTCCTTTTTTCCATGAAACAGACTCTCCTTTGTTTGGCATCCCTATCAACAAAGCCGTGTGGTCAACATGTAACTTAACCTCCTTTCCACCCATTTTGAAGACACCGCTCTCATTATCCCAACATCTCAGAATATATAAAGTCATGACATTGTCCTGGGGATATGGGGGCATGTCAAAGAAATTGAACACCCTAATTTCCTTCAAATTATTAATGGTCTCCTCTGAAAGCAGATCTCGAATTGCATCCAAGGCACCTCTCACTATAGATGGACAACATCTATGTTGAAAGTCCTTGCACTCATGATCCTACAAATTAAAGAAATAATAACACATTATTAGAATAACAATCACAAGAATAGCACAGAAAATTGATGTGTTGCTCTAAATTAACAATCACCCTTAATAAAAGCGCTGCAAAAATACATAAATAAGACGGGAATAATACATGAGTAACACACCGGCATAACACAGTAATAACTATACACATAAGCATGGATAATACAGAAGCATAACTAATTACGCACCAGTAACACAGGAGTAGCACATGAAGCATACTTAATTAATAATTACCCTAAACACATCAATAATACATAAATAACACGGGAATAACACATGAGTAACACACCAGTAACGCAGTTAAAGCACAGTAGAGTAATACATGAATAATACAAGAATAACACATCAAACCTATGTCATTAATTAATAATCACCCTAAACACATCAATAATACATGAATAACACGGAAATAACGCATGAGTAACACACCAGTAACACAGTTAAAACACAAGAAAATAATAAATGAATAATACACGAATAATATAAGAATAACACATCAAACCTATGTCATTAATTAACAATCACCCTAAACAGAAGCACATCACATCAATAATACATGAATAACATAGAAATAACGCATGAGTAACACACCAGTAACACAGTTAAATCACAGGAAAAAAATAGATGAATAAAGCACGAATAATACAATAATAACACATCAAAACTATGTCATGGAGATATCTGTGAGTCCACCGAATTTGGTTTTATGCAGTTATTGAGTAGGATTTTTTCTGTGTTAATGATTCAAATCCATGATGTGTTACTTGTGTGGTATTGTTATATTTTTTATGTATTACTGGTATATTACTAGTGTGTTATGCTATTGATGTGGTATTGTTGTGCTATTGTTGTGTTACTGATGTGTTACTTGTATTTCATTATCTGATTTAGGCGCATATTGTGATTTTAACGAACGACTGGACGCCATGGTGACCTTCGCTTACGCCGGAAGATGCACTTCGCCGGAGGGTTTCGACGAGGAAGACTAAGCCCTAAACTCGTAATAGTGCGTAGAAAATGAAGTAGTTCAGAGAAAATGAAAAGGCAGGCGGGTTCGGGTTTTTGCTCGGGTCGGGTCGTGAATATGATTTAAAAAAATATTTATTTTAATTTTATTTGCTTGAATAAGTGGGGCCAGAGTTTACACATGGCGGCATTTTATTGGTTACGCACGTAGCTTAAGGTGCGTAGTACTGAGGGAATATTTTTTTCCAGAAACAGACATTTTAAGTTTAAAAATGAAACATCATTTTTAAAGGATTTCACATGTGTCTGGAGAGCATAAAGCACAATATTTAATTCCAATTACAGCTATCTAAATGAGGGAATCTAATAAATTGACCGTTTTATTAAAAGCATAAATGAACCCATACATTATTCAAAATAATCAGGTATTACTGCTAGGAAAAACGAGAATGAGTGGAACAACAATCGCACAAAACTATCTTCTTACGTAAATTAAAATCAATCCTTAGAACTTAACAAATAGCAGGGCAGTCGTTAAAACTTGCCAAGGACAAATTTNCTCATATTACATACGGGTAACTTTTTATTTTTTCCAACTATATACATTTTTATATTTAAACTGATTTTTATATATTTAAATTTTTTTGGTACAATATTATTCTGTCACCAACTATTTTTATTTATAATAATATTTTTTTTTTATTCTCCAAGGACATCGTTCATAATTGATTTAATAGTGTTCTTCACTTTATCCCACATGACGTCAAGGGGTCGTTTGAGACAGCTTGTGAGTTTCAGGATAAACTGCATATCCTGTGAAACGCGGCCCGTGGGTCGGCAGAAGGGGTTGACCCGCGACCTGCGTTTAGTGTAAAACCCCAAACACAGTTTCAGATAAGCTAGCGAAACGCGCAAACCAAACGGTACGGCAGTATTTTGAAAACGCCGCTCACACTTATAAGCTGCCCCAAACGGACCCTAACTCTTTCATGAGCATCCCAAATCTTAAGATCTCGAAGCTCGATCATAAAAAGTAAATTTATTTGTCTTTTAAACACCCTCATATAATTATATGACAAAATTTCATTATATTTCTCAGTTTTCAAATCTTCATTTTAAAATATAAAACCAACAATCAACGTTAAGCACTCAAATCTTCATTTTAAATGATCTAATAATATTTATAATCTTGACAAAATCATCTTATCATAAGAAAATAATCAATTTATTTTTTATTATTAAATCCATTTATAAGCTATAAATGATTTATGTTATGAATTTTCAACAAAAAAAATTTAGACAAAGACTTAAAATTTTAAGCTGCCATTTACATACTTAGAATTTAAATTTTATTTTTTATATTTATGTTATCAAAATATTTCATCACATTGAAATATCATAATTTGAATTGAATAAATAAATAAATATATATATATATATTAAAATCAAAATTGTGATAAAAATTTTCTAAGGAAATCCAACCCCATCTCCAATTCCCAAAGCGTCAATTTCCAATCACAGGTGACGTGGGGCCCACCACAACACGACAGCAATCACAATCCGTAAAGCGTTGCCCCTCTGCGGCCGAGCGGTCCGAAACCAACCCCGCACGCCATCTCCTGCAATCAATTATAATTAAAAAGCGAATCGGATTCAAAGTGACTTACTACCCGTTAACCCACTAACCCGTTAATTCCCTTCCTTATCGATTCCCGATAAGCGACCCGAAATGCTCAAAATGCTCGAAATGAAGTAAAAAAATAAAAAAGACAGATAAATAAAACCGATGCTTATCATTATCTGCCAGCTCGATAAAACAAATAAATAAAATTATATTAATATTAAATATAATATATATATATATATATATATATGAAATTATTTATTTTTTATATATATTTATTTATGGATAAGATAATTATATATATATATGAAAATTTATAATTGCGCTTTTGTCCGTTATACGCACTTAAATTATATTAAATAAATAAATAAAGTAATATTTTAATGTATGGAAACATTGAGCAAATTTCGAGTACTATTATATTAAGAAATTAAATTAATATGAAGAAACAATTAGACTTACATTAATTATATGAATTAATTAAAATTCATAAAAAAAATTGTTTTTTTTAAGAAAAAAATTAAATGCATTGTTTTATTGGAAATTTTATTCTCATGTATTTACATATTTAAAACCCAACATGTAGTATTTACACTAATGATTTTATTATAAAAAATAAATATTTCACTTTTAATGATTGTGAGTTTTAAAATGTGAGTGATTTGCACATGAATATAAATATTTAGGCATTGAAATATGTACGGAAGAAAAAAAAAACTTAAACAAAAGTGTGAGAAAATAAAAAATTAAGGGATGAGGGGTGTTTTAACACATTCATCTTCTTAATTGTGAACGCGAATTTTAAGACAATGTAACGATTCAGAAGAAAGGGGCAATAAATTTATTAACTCCTCTCTATGGCTACCAGAGAAGAATGGATGCCAGATGACCAATTGATACTTCGAACGACTCCCAACAAGCTCTTTGATTTGTGAGCTAGGACTCCCTGTTGAGAAAGTGGAGCCATGTCCACTGCGGCTTAGGCAAGTTATTAAACCAAAAATTAAGTTTAATAACTTTCCTTAATCTATGTTGCACGCC
The DNA here is from genome assembly GCA_002079205.1 of Phalaenopsis hybrid cultivar. Classification (NCBI taxonomy): domain Eukaryota; kingdom Viridiplantae; phylum Streptophyta; class Magnoliopsida; order Asparagales; family Orchidaceae; genus Phalaenopsis; species Phalaenopsis hybrid cultivar. Next base: position 31,326 of record JXCR01137365.1, on the reverse strand, counting down.
TGATCTCTCGCTTCTTTCATTCTCCGTTGAACCGCGTAAACCACGTAACCGCGTGAAGCTCCGCGTTCCCACGTCGCCTCACCTCAATTTGGAATCCCGCTTTGCAGAATTACAAAATATGATTATGGTTGCCTTAAGTAAAGCTTACTAGCTTGACTATAAATAAGATAACACAAAGCCCAAGAAAACCACTCCAACCTAATCCCAATCTCTCGGTTGTAACTTGCAAAGGGAAAAAGAAAAAGAAAAAGTTGTTGTTGCTTCTTTCTTTTTGGGTTACTAATAGGGAAGAAACTCCATATTGTTTTTTCTCTCACGTGGCTTTAGAGAGAGAGAGAGGAGAATAGAGAAAAGAGAGAAGAGAGGAGAGGGCAGAAAGAAAGAAAAATATAGAGTTTTTTCTGTAAACGTCTAAGCGTTCGACAGTGTATTTTTTTCAAGTAATAAAATCATTTCCAGCTCCGTGAACGTAGACAATTTGTCGAACCACGTAAATCTTGTGTCGCTTTTTTGTGGTGTAATTTTCTCGATCGGTTTTTTCGTTTTACTGCCGTCGATTTTTTCATAACAATTGGCATCAGAGCCAAGTTCGAAGTTGAGGAAGAACGATGGTCGAAGACGAAGTGAAGGTTTTGGGAATCGAGAAGTTTGACGACACAGATTTTGGATACAAAGAGAAGATTACCTCTATGGAAAGAAACTCCATCTTCCACTAATGGGAAAATGACAAGAGAAGATGAAAGAGGGTGATTGGAATCTGTTGGATCGACAGATTCTGGGGGTTATTTAATTAACTCTATCGAGGTTCGTTGCTCACAATGTCATAAAGGAGAGGACGACAACATATCTTATGGTGGCCTTATCAGGTATGTATGAAAAACCATCGGCAAATAACAATGTGAACTTGATGAAAAAGTTATTCAACTTGAAGATGGTGGAATGTGTGTGTTGTTCAACATCTGAATGAGTTCAACATCATCACAAATCAACTGTTATCTGTTGAAATTTATTTTGACGATGAGATACGTGCTCTGATATTATTGGCTTCATTATCAAATAGCTGGGAATTCATGAGGATGATAGTTAACAACTTTGCAAGTAAAACAAAGCTGAAATATGATGATATTCGTGACTTGATTCTGGTTGAAGATGTGCGCAAGAAAGATTCTGACGAGACCTCAGGTTCGAGTTCAGCACTAAATGTTGATTTCAGAGGGAGATCACATGAGAGAAACTCAAACAAAGGAAGGTCGAAATCAAAGCACAGAAGCAAGAGCAAGTCAAAGCCTGGTCAGCAAGCAACCTGTTGGAATTGTGGCAAAACTAGCCACATAAAAAAGAACTGCAAAAATCCTAAGAAGATGGAGAACTTCAGTGCTAACGCTGTAACTGAAGAAGTGCAGGATGCGCTATTGTTTGCAGTTCATAGCTTCGTTGACGACTGAATACTCGACTCAGGGGCTTCCTTTCATACATCTTCTCACCGAGAGTTAATGAAAAGTTATGTTACAAGTGACTTTGGGAAGGTGTACTTAGCTGATGGAGCAGCTTTGAACGTGATGGAGATTGGAGATGTTGAAATTATACTCCCTAACAAAAACAAATGGATCCTACAAAAGGTTAGACACATTCCTGAATTAAAAAAGAACCTCATATCTGTTGGGCAGCTCGATGAGGAAGGTCATTCAGTAGCGTTCTTTGATAACACCTGAAAGGTTACCAAAGGAGCCCAGGTACTGGCTCGAGGTAAAAAGACTGGTGCGTTGTATATGACCATCAGTCTAATTAACAGTGTTGATACTATAGTTATAGAGAACACAGTAAACATGTGGCATTGCAGACTTGGACACATTAGTCAAAGATGTATGAAAGAGCTTCATTCCATAGACAAGCTATCAGAACAGAAGTCAGTTGATCTCGATATGTGTGAAAGTTGTATCATGGGGAAGCAGAAGAATGACAGTTACCTGAAAGGTAGCAGGGTGCCAAAGACAGAAAAATTAGAACTGGTGCACACCGATGTGTGGGGCCTTCCCCAGTGGCATATTTTGGATGCTCTCGCTATTATGTCACATTCATAAATGACCACAACATAAAGGTATGGGTTTACTTTCTGAAGCATAAATCTGATATATTTTTTGTGTTTAAAACTTGGAAGACCACGGTTGAAATCGAGACATATCTAAAACTAATATGTTTGAGATCTGACAATGGTGGTGAGTACATTGATGGTGGGTTCAATGAGTATTGTGCAACTCAGGGCATTAGAATGGAGAAGACCATTCTGGGGGCACCACAACAAAATAGAGTTGCAAAACGCATGAACAGGACCATCAATGAGTGTGCTAGGAGCATGAGATTACACGCAGGACTACCACTAACCTTCTAGGCAGATGTGACCAGCACTGCAGTTTACTTGATCAACAGAGGGTCATCTGTCCCGTTATATTGTAAATTACCTGAGAAGGTATGGAGGGGCAAAGATGCCAAATTTTCTCATCTTAAGACTTTTGGTTGTCTTTCTTATGTTATAATCAATCCTGATGTACGTAGCAAGCTTGAGGCTAAGTCAAAAAAATATTATTTCATTGGTTATGAAGACAAAGCATTCAGTTATCATTTCTGGGATGATCAGGATCGGAAGATCATCGGAAACAAAAATATGGTCTTTAATGAGAAGATGATTTACAAGGATAAGACTAGTACAAAATCTGAAGTAGCTCCTCAGGAGTCAGAGTTCATAGAGTTTGACGATCTGTCAGAGGTCACAGAACAGGGCGGAGATGGGAATGACGAGGAGAATGGGTCTGGGGCACCCATTCCTATTATTCCGTAGCCAGGTTCAGAGTCATTCACTACTCCAGCCGCCATTCGTAGGTTAGTCAGGAGCAGGCGTTCGCCACAACGTTACTCACCAACTTTGAACAACATCTTACTGACAGACAGTGAGGAATCACATAGCTATGAAGAAACCTTAGCAGATGAAAATTCTAGCAAGTGGGAGCTGACCATGAAGAAGTAGATGGATTCCCTACTAGGAAACCATACATGGGAGCTAACAGAACTTCCACCAGGGAAGAATGCATTGCATAACAAGTGGGTGTACCGGGTGAAGATTGAACTTGATGGCAGTAAAAGGTACAATGTCAGACTTATTATAGAAGGCTTTCAACAAAAGCAATGTATTTATTACTCTGAGATCTTTTCTCCTGTGGTAAAACTCACAACCATTAGGATGACCCTGACTATGGTTGCTACCGAAGATCTATTCCTGGAGCAATTAAATGTGAATACACCTTTTCTTCAGGGAGACCTTGAAGAAGTCATTTATATGCACCAGCGGAAGGGCTTCTGGTACAAGAAAAAGAAGATTCAGTTTGCAAACTAAAAAAGAGCTTGTATGGTCTGAAATAAGCTCCTAGACAATGATACAAGAAGTTTGATAATTTCATGCAAAAATGCTGGGTACAACAAGTGTCAGACATATCATTGTTGCTATGTCAGGTACTTTGTCAGTTCCTATATCATCCTGTTGTTGTATGTGGATGATATGCTTATTGCAGGGGCTAGCATTGATGAGATCAATAATTTGAAGAAGTAGATGTCAAAGCACTTTGCAATGAATGATTTAGGAGCGGCAAAGCAAATCCTTGACATGAAAATTGTTAGAGACCGAGTCAGAGGCACGTTGAGGCTTTCACAAGCTGAATATGTGAAAAAGGTGCTTAACATGTTCAATATGGACAAAGCCAAGCCAGTTGGCACACCTTTGGGCAATCACTTTAGACTCAGCAAAAACCAATCACCTAAGTCAGAGGAGGAACAAGACTACACGAGTAAGGTTCCTTGCGCTTTAGCTATTGGTTCACTTATGTATGCTATGGTTTGCACCAGACCAGATATTGCCCATGTAGTGGGAGTTGTGAGTAGATACAATAGTAATTCAAGGAAGGAACATTGAGAAGCTGTGAAGTGGATCCTGAGGTACCTAAGAGACTCTTCAGAAACATGTTTGTGTTTCTCAGGAAAGAGTCTAGAGGTACAGAGCTATGTTGATGCAGATTTAGCTGGAGACATTGACAGTAAGAAGAGCACTACATGTTATATTTATACTCTTGGTGGGAATGCAGTGTCATGGGGCTCAAATCTACAGAATACAGTTTCTTTGTCCACTACAGAAGCTGGGTATATTGCAGTATCAGAGGTCATTAAGGAAATGATATGGTTGCAGAGTTTCTTGGCGGAATTGGGAAAGGAAGTTTAGAAAGACACTATCCACAGTGATAGTCAGAGCGCCGTATTCCTTGTCAGGAATCCGGCTTTTCAATCTAGGACCAAACACATTCAAATCAGGTATCACTTCATTCCATCTTTATTAGACGACGGACAACTGCCACTTAAGAAAATTTGTGGAAGCAAGAACCCTGCTGATATGTTGACTAAGGGAGTTACTTTTGAGAAACTGAAGTTGTGCTCGACTTCAGTTGGTATTCTAGCGTGAAGACATGGGTTTTGAGTTGCAGAGGTGGAGGATATCACATTTGAAGAAAAATGGGCGATGTAGTCAATGGGTGATACAGTAAGTGTCCCAGTCTCCAAGTGAGAGAATTGTTGAGAAAGTGGAGCTATGTCCATTGCGGCTTAGGCAAGTCATTAAACCAAAAATTAAGTTTAATAACTTTCCTTAATCTCTGTTGCACACCTGATCTCCTGCTTCTTTCCTTCTCCGTTGAACCGCGTAAACCGCGTAATCGCGCGAAGCTCCGCGCTCCTCCTCTCTGCGTTCCCGTGTCGCCTCACCTCTATTTGGAATCCCGCTTTGCAGAATTGTCAAATATGATTATGGTTGCCTTAAGTAAATTTTACTAGCTTGGCTATAAAAAGGATAACACAAAGCTCAGGAAAATCACTCCAACCTGATCCGAATCTCTAGGCTGTAGCTTGCAAAGGGAAAAAGAAAAAGAAAAAACTGTTGTTGCTTTTTTCTTTTCGGGTTGCTAACAGGGAAGAAACTCGTTTTTTCTCTCACGCGGCTTTATAGAGAGAGAGAGAGAGAGGAGAAGAGAGAAAAGAGAGAGAGAGAGAGAGAGAGAGAGAGGAGAGGAGAGAAATAAATAAAAACAGAGTTTTTTCTGTAAACGTCGAGACGCTCGACGGTGTATTTTCTTCAAGTAATAAAATCCTCTGCAACTCCGTGGACGTATGCAATTTGCCGAACCACGTAAATCTTGTGTCGCTTTTTTCTGGTATAATTTTCTCGATCTGTTTTTCGCTTTACTACCGCCGATTTTTTCATAACACGCTCGTCTTTTAATATAACAGACGACCCTATTTCTTAAAAAGACGACCGACTTTCCATGAACGGGTCATCAAGTAGCTCTACCATAGGTCAAGGGCTAACAAAGGAAATGCGGTGCAAACAATCGACGAATTTCTCATGAGTTTGTCTTATTTTTGTAATTTACTAAAACCCCCTAAAAAAACTAATGATGAAGGGGACAAGTGGACAACTATGTGATTTTATGGGACATTGAACTATAAATAAGGGGTTTTCATAATGAAAAAAATTACACGCTCCTTATTGTTCATTATTATTTGTTTTTTCTCTTTTTTGTACGCTCTATTCATTGGGTTTGTTCTGCAAACACTCTCGAATTCAGCATGTGTGGAGATAAATCTCTTAATTTTATTTATTTTTCTTGTAATTTTTTAATTGCAAAATTTACTTAGTAATTAATTAAATAATATTTGATTTTTTTGTCGATAGTTCTCATTGGTCTAATTTACTACCGTAAGGTCGCGAATTCGAATTGCGTGCGCGTACACACACACACACACACACTCACATATATATCTCCACGACACACCGATTAGAAGTGTAAACAAGTCGAGCTTAACTGAGGCCAAACTTGGTTCGTGTTCAACTCGTTTAAAAATACAACTATTTGTGTTCGACTTATTTATATATTGAACTAAAAAAATTTGTTCATATTTGACTCTTGCTTAGCGAGCTAACATGAACTGTTAGCGAATAACAAACAGTTTTGATAGCCCTAATTATGTAGCCGTAAAATGTTAATGATAGAGACGAGATTAAATTTTATTATTTATATTAAAATATTTATTTAAATAAAATTATATATATAACTATTTCAAGTTAAAATGAGTCAAATGTGAATGAACAAAAAATTATTTATATGCAGATTAAATATAAAAAAATTATTCATGCTAAAAAAAACTTAACACAAGATATTCTCGAAGGAGGAGCAACTTTGACAAACACAAGTGATTAATGTGCATTGGAATCACATATTTTATTTTTTATATATAATTATATTTATTATAATTATTATTATTTTTAAGGTGGAGGGATTCCCGGAGAGAGAAAAGGAGGTGGGAGGGAGCGAAGCAAAGGACCAGCTCTGATCGCAGAGAAAGTTCTTCAAATCTGTGTCTTGACCTCTCTCTCTCTCTCTCTCTCTCTCTCTGTTCTCTATCTTCCTTCGACTGTGATCGCCACCTACCATCATTCCCCTGATCTTTACCGTTCTCTTCATCTCGTACGTCGGCGGCGGAGTCGGTGGCGGCGGTCTTCCATTCTCCCGGCCGCAAGCTTACATTCTCTTTCTCTCACAGCATTCTGCGATTAAGCGGCAGAGAGGTCGTTTTTTCATTTCTTGGTATGTTGATTCTTCCTTACCTTAACGTCTTTTGTTCAGTGGCTCGTCGGAAGCGAATTAGGGTTTATGCTATTCGTTTCTAGCCGTCTGACGAGTTGCTCAGTCTGTGGTTTGCAGGTTTCTGGATGGGTAGGTTTTGGTGATGTGGAATGTGGGGCTAGGGCGTGCGGGTAGAGGCAAAGCTTGTTTTATGGGGCGATGCGGTGGATTAGGGGAATTGTGAAATTAGAGTAGATTGCGGTGGTTTTCTTTTCTTTTTGGAGTTAGGTTGGTTGGGGAATTGGATGGGGAACAAGATAGGGAGAAAGAGGCAGGTGGTTGATGAGAAGTATACTAGGCCGCAGGGGCTGTACCAGCTACGAGATATTGATCATAAGAAGCTCAGGAAGCTCATTCTTGATTCGAAGCTTGCTCCCTGTTATCCTGGAGATGACGAGGGCTGCACTCTTGATCTTGAGGAATGTCCAATTTGTTTCCTGGTAAGCCATTTTTTTTTTCTCTTTTAGGGGAAATTACATACAGACCACTCTAAACTTCCTATTTATAAATCAAACAGCTTCTTTCATCCATTTTTCAAATTCTCACTCAAATATCAAAATTCATGGTAAAACCAAAACCCAAAATTTATCATTTTTATAAAATTCTCAATAATTTAATCGTTGCATTCTTTTGTTTTAGTGATTTTCCTCTGCATTTTTGCTTTTACCTTAATTTGTAAAATTGGAATGTGATTGGTCTCTTTGTCTTTCTTATATTTACTTCTTCTTCTTCNCACTCAAATATCAAAATTCATGGTAAAACCAAAACCCAAAATTTATCATTTTTATAAAATTCTCAATAATTTGATCGTGGCATCCTTTTGTTTTAGTGATTTTCCTCTGCATTTTTTCTTTTACCTTAATTTGTAAAATTGGAATGTGATTGATCTCTTTGTCTTTCTTATGTTTACTTCTTTTTTTTTTCCTATTTTGTATTCAGTACTTCCCAAGCCTTAACCGCTCAAAATGTTGCACAAAAGGCATATGCACAGGTATGGCAAAGATTAAAAAAATATATATTTTTAAGTTCTCAGATTGAATATCTTAATGTTAACCTCCAATNTTTTCCTCTGCATTTTTTCTTTTACCTTAATTTGTAAAATTGGAATGTGATTGATCTCTTTGTCTTTCTTATATCTACTTCTTTTTTTTTTTCCTATTTTGTATTCAGTACTTCCCAAGCCTTAACCGCTCAAAATGCTGCACAAAAGGCATATGCACAGGTATGGCAAAGATTAAAAAAAAAAAAAAAAATTTAAGTTCTCAGATTGAATATCTTAATGTTAACCTCCAATTTTTTTTCCATTGATGGGCTCAATTACTTCTTTCCAGAGTGTTTTTTGCAGATGAAACCGTCTCACTCTGCTAGGCCGTCACAGTATCCTTCCATTTATTTTGAGTATTTCATATGTTATCCATGAAATATAACATAAATTGCTGTTCTTAACCTCAAAAGATGTCCTTTTTGCAAAACTGCCAACTATGCTGTTGAATATAGAGGCGCAAAATCTAAGGAAGAGAAGGGTGTGGAACAAGTTGTGAGTTTTGCTTGTATCTTCTTTATTATGCTGCCATTGCTCGTTGCTATATTCAGCAATTTATTTAGTATAATTATTGTTATTATGCAGGAAGAACAACGGATTATAGAAGCACAAATAAGAATGAGGCAGCAGGAATTACAAGATGGAAAGGGAAAACTGCGTAAGAAAGAAGAATCAAGTTCATCAAGTAGATCTCTTCCTCTAGCTGAAGTTGAGTATCAAGATATGCCTAGTGGCTCACATTCAGGTAATTTTTACAGTGTTTAGTTTAGGCATTTTGTTACTAGGCTAATTGACTACATTTTAAACCATCCTATTCCTATGTATTTACATATCTAAGAAAAGATTATTCTTGAATTGTATCACCTAAATACTTCATTTCATATAAAAAATATCACCATTTTAACTTTTTGAAACTGAAACACATTTTCATGCATAGGTAAGGTGGCATTTATGTAAGAATTTAAGTTTAGGTGTTTGATATGTATATACATAGAACTTGACTGGTATGTATGTAAATCTTTCTTTACATTTACTAATAAGGGCTTAATGACTATTTATGATCATAGCAAGATGTTTTAGATATTCAACTCAGGATGATGAGGCTGTTTCCTCTCAAGGCTCATGCAGTGTGGCAATAAGTGCTCGCCCGTCACACTCGATACATAACAGGTTTGTGGTTGTAAATATTGGCCATTCTTTATGTTCATGGTATTTTTTGGTTCCCTTTGGCTTCAAAGTATTTTTTTTTTGAAAATTTTCATTCTCTAGGGAATAATACATGAGTTCCTCATCATACATAAGATCAATGGTTCGTAGTGATGTTGGAATGCTTTAGCTTTTGGATATGTGGATGATTTTAGATGACTTGTGCTTATAAAGAGGCCTGAAGGTCCCACCCCGCTCTATACACTATTTTTCTTTAGTTCCCCTTAAATCTTCTTATTCTCAATCCTCTTTGTGTGCAAAATTCCTCTCTTTCCCTTATTTTGTGGCATCATGTTATTCAACACGTGCTTAACACAAATATCGCTCTTTTAAGGTTGGTAACTTCATGGACTTTCCTATTACTTTCTCTTATGAACTAGTATGACATGTAGCAACTTCATTGTTACATATGTTAGTATTTAGGACATTTAATTCCTCACTTCCAAGCATTTCCCTTTATGTAAATCTTAACCTAATCTTGGGTATGAATGTATCATAGCCTACATTTTAGAGATAAATTTGAATTTTTCTTTTTTTTCTTCCTCCTGACCACTCTCTTGTTCCATAGGTCTCTAACTATTTATTTTCATGTGTGATGGTGTCCAACACACAACACACAAGAAATATGTAGAAGAATTCAAGTCAAAAGAGTCCCAAGAAAGAGGAGCTAATTTTTCTCTAAAATGAGCATCATGTTGTCAACAAGTATAGAAATTATGGAGGACTCTCATATTGAGCACTTTGCTCACCTTAAACTTAGGGTAGATTAAGGCTTCGTTTGGTGTGGTAGCAGTTTATTGTAAATATGGTTGTAAAATTGTTGTGGGGAAAGCAACTTCCTAAAAAACTGTGGTGCGAGGTAAATTATATTTTTTTTCAAAAAATAAAACAATTTTCTTGCAACCACCGCACTCCAAGAATTTGGATGCAAAAAATAGCTTCCAATAAATAAATAAATATNCAATTTTCTTGCAACCACCGCACTCCAAGAATTTGGATGCAAAAAATAGCTTCCAATAAATAAATAAATAAAATAGTAAATTAGTTCTCCAACAAAACTGGGGTGGTGGTCTTATACACAACTTACACTAAAAACTATCCCAATAAACCCTAACTTGTTATCCAAGAGCATGATTATTAGAAGCAAATGCTTGTCATGTGTGAAGATGAAAACAATTGGATTCAAGATCAATTCCCTCATTTTTGCGACATTGAATCTAGTAGAGGCCAATATGAAGGACTTCTATCTTGATTAGGGCTATCAAAACGGCTCGTTGTTCGTGAACAACTCGTGGTTGACTTGTTAAAAAACTCTTATTCNAATTATATTTAAAAGATATTTTAATATAAACAATAAGATTTAAATCTTGCCTCAACCGTTAACATTCTACGACTGCGTGATTAGAGTTATCAAAACGACTTTTTGTTCGCAAACAACTTGTGTTCGGATCTCTAAGCAAAGAACTGAACACGAATAGGGATATTTTTTAATGAGGCTCGCTCGTGTTCGACTCGTTTACACCCCTAATGTTGATCACCTAACATCTTGTAAACATAATTTTGTTATCCTTTTTAAGATGTCGAAAAAGGGAGAAATGAATTTTGTATTTCTTTGTGTTTTCTCGTTTGTTTGTTGAGTTTTCTATTTAATGAAATTTGTATATTTGATTCAACAGCTAGTTCACGACCATCTTATCTTTTTTTTTGTCTTTTTTATTCTTACATTCCCCATCTTGCCTTCTGCATCGGTGCTTATCCTCTTATTATTTGCTTGTCCTTTTTTGTAAGTTTGGGCTGCCCATTTTCCTGGGCAAAGTTGGTAAGTGAAAGTGATATTAAAGATGTGATTGCTATGCATGTAAAAGCGAAGGCTTGGGTGTTAAATATGTAAATGCATAAGAATTGTCTGGTATGTATGTAAATGCCCCAATAAAATTATTTGAATATTTTTTTACTGGAGGATTGTGCATACAATCGTAACTAATTGTGCCATCAACTAACAGTTGAATTCCAACTACTCGTTGGATGGGTAGCTGTTTGCAATGTTATGGAAATCGTAATAATTGTTTTTGGAATCGGAAAAATAACCTTTTCCTACAATGCAATTGCTTATAAGATTTTAGAATTTGTGACCATATCTGTGATCGTCCCTAAATCAAAATTTTTCGATTAATTGTTTGCTTACGGCTAGTTTTTTGTTAATTTTGATTTCTAGTAATGAATCGCTGTTGAAATCAACTTTGTTTTGCCTTCATTTTTTCCCCTTTACATTCAAGGCATCAGATTGTATGGATTGCTAACCTCGCCAGCAAATTCCTCTCAAATGAAAGCCAACTTTTCTTTCTTCAAGACTTTGGGCATTCATTTTAAATTCGAAGATTTACATATGTACCACTTCATTCCAATATATTTACATATCTAATACCTAAAATTCAATTTTTACATACATGTTACCTTGCCTATAAATGAAAAGGTGTTTCATATTTGAAAAGTTAAAATGATGATTTTTTATGTAAAATGAAAGATTTGCGTGGCATAAATGTAAGAAAGTTTAGATGTTAGATTTGTTAATGCCCCTTTAGAATTCTCTTATAAGCTTTATGAGCATTGTACTTTATTTCCAAATCGTCTTCTGCTAATTCATGACTTGGTGTTGTGCATAAGCAGTGGCTCATTTCCTACATTGGAGAGAAAGCATTGTGTTTTTTGAATAGGTGAGCTTGAGCTTGAGTGGGTTTAGTTATCATTTCCTACATAAGCAGTGGCTAATTCAGCTTAGCTCATTCAACAAATAATCCAAAATTTGAAGTTATGTTCAACTTGTTTACTTATGAACAAGGATGATACTTGAAACAAACATATAAATTAGAGAATATACAGGCTACCACACATATAGAGATTTTTGGATACCAATGTGGATTATAAACATGTGCATGTGCACAATTGAACCACGTGACATATGNCATATAGAGATTTTTGGATACCAATGTGGATTATAAACATGTGCATGTGCACAATTGAACCACGTGACATATTACTTTATTCATGAATTTTAGAAATTTCTATTTTTAATATTTTCTAATTTTATTATATTCTATTTTTTGTGATGTTTACTTTTAGAATTAGTTATTATTGGTAATTTCTATCTTTTTCTAGCATGATAATTTTGCAGTTTTTCTGATGTGGTGGCATTCCCATGCTATTTATATCGTAACTGAGTCTCAGAAAATTGAGATGGAATAATTATTTTTCCCCTCCCAAAATCACAAGATATCAGAACGGGAAATAGCTGTCGAAATTGCAGTTGAATCTCGTTGGCTGCGTTTGTTGTGTGTTTTGGGCGTTGTGATCTCCTCCTTTCGCTTTGCTCTTGCCCAAAACCTTACGACATTGTCGAACTGTAGCTAGCTGGGAATACAAATGAGATCGCAATACAAAGACTTACGAATCGCAATTCCGCAACATATCGATCCCATAGAGTTTGATCCCCTTGTGATTCTACAACTTTCTTAGTCATTGAGGGTTCTGGAGCAGTGAGCTTCGGGTCGACATCAAGATTATGATTTCTTCTCCATGGACTTCATTACAGACGTGAAATAACTCGCGAAAGAACTCTGATCTCGTGATTTCAATCGCGGTTATTTCTCTTACAAGTAGCTTCTCTCGAGTCGGAATCGTCGGAGGAACCCACGCTGCTGCTCAGGCTTCTACACCTCAAGGTATCTGATGCACGTGTGTTTTCGTCATCAATTAGGCAAGTGCGGAAAAATTCTTCTAGTTCTCCTCCCATTTGACGCATTTGACGTAGGTTCGGGTGCTCCATCTTGCATTCGATTTTTGTCCTTGAAGACCTTTCACTGATAGAGGCAGTAATCACCAAATTTGGATCTCTCGACGACGACCAAATATGTGATTGTTTGCGCAACTTTTTTCTGCTTTTGCTATCGTGACCAAACTCGACTAGTGTTTTTGTACTATTCTTTCTACCTTGATGATGTCATACAAGTCGGCTATGATAACCCTTGTAGTAAGGGGCAGTGATATGAACAAAGAAGGGCAAAATAAACCATGGTGCGAGCATTGTAAAAAATCATGAAGACATGTTCGAAACTTTATGGTAAACTCACAAATTGGAAACCAAGATCTAAACAGGAAGGTTGGGCTTATCAAGCCACTGTTGATGACATTCGAGAGCCCTCTGCTAACTTAGATGCAATACTATTCACTGAGGAGCAATTAGAGCACCTACATAAGCTGTTTCAATCTCCAAAATTGTCACTGCTTTTTTCTTGCCCTTTAGTACACAAGGGTACCTCCCTAGCCACTGCATTGTTAGGTGTTAACCTTAACTTTATTTATTCTTGTATAATTGATTATGGTGCAACTGATCATATAACNATCCAAACACAACTCAAAAAATATTTGGGTTAACACGAACTCAAATTTTTTGAATCGAGTTCGAGTCGTGTTGACATGTCGGGTCAATTTTTGACACTTAGGAATGCTAATTTGGGTTGGCGGGTTGGGCTCAAGTCAAACTCANTGGGTTAACACGAACTCAAATTTTTTGAATCGAGTTCGAGTCGTGTTGACATGTCGGGTCAATTTTTGACACATAGGAATGTTAATTTGGGTTGGTGGGTTGGGCTCAAGTCAAACTCGAAAATGACCCAACCCGAATTAGGTCAACCGGAAACCGACCCAAATAATAAACATGTCAAATTCTCTGACCCGAACTGACTCAAAAAAATATTCGGGATAATCCAAACCCTAAGTTTTTCGAGTCGAGTTCAAGTCGTGGTGGTGTGTCAGGTTAATTTTTGATACCCCTAATCATAGTTTTTAATATTTAAAATTCTTGTTTCTCATTTTATTTTAAAATAATAATTTTTTATTTTTCTAATGTAAAGTCTGTCAGTTTGTCAATCATCATCATGCATTTGTTCCTTCTCAAGTTACAGACCAATTACATATTTTTTTCTGATTCATAGTGATATCTAGGGTTCTTGTAAACATCTTACACCATCAGAAAAAAAATGTTTTGTAGTTTTTATCGATATTCACACAATGTTAAGTTTGGTGTATTTAATGAAAGAAAAATTTAAAGTGGAAACAATTTTTAAAAACTTTTACACCATGTTCCAAACACAATTTCAATAAATTATTTAAATATTATGAAGTGATAATGACTGAGAGTATTTTAAAAATATTTTGAGTAAACTTTTTTTTTGAAAAAGAAATAGTTCATTAAGTCAACACCCCCACAACAAAATCATGTGGCTGAAAGAGAACATTACTTATTGGAAGTAGCTCGAGTATTACTATTTACAATTCAGGTGCCAAAATACTAGGGTGAAGTCTTTCTGATTGCTACATTCTCCGTTAATGGAATACTCAATAAAGTTTTAAACTTTGAAATGCCTTTTGATGTTTTTTCAATAAATTTATCAAATAAAAGTTTGTCNATGTGGCTGAAAGAGAACATTACTTATTGGAAGTAGCTCGAGTATTACTATTTACAATTCAGGTGCCAAAATGCTAGGGTGAAGTCTTTCTAATTGCTACATTCTCCGTTAATAGAATACTCAATAAAGTTTTAAACTTTGAAATGCCTTTTGATGTTTTTTCAATAAATTTATCACATAAAAGTTTGTTNGACTGAGAGTATTTTAAAAATATTTTGAGTAAACTTTTTTTTTGAAAAAGAAATAGTTCATTAAGTCAACACTNTCTCTAAAATGAGCATCATGTTGTCAACAAGTATAGAAATTATGGAGGACTCTCATATTGAGCACTTTGCTCGCCTTAAACTTAGGGTAGATTAAGGCTTCGTTTGGCGTGATAGCAGTTTATTGTGAATGTGGTTGTAAAATTGTTGTGGGGCAAGCAACTTCCTAAAAAACCGTGGTGCGAGCTAAATTATATTTTTTTCAAAAAATAAAACAATTTCTTGCAACCACCGCACTCCAAGAATTTGGATGCAAAAAATAGCTTCCAATAAATAAATAAATAAATAAAATAGTAAAGTAGTTCTCCAACAAAACTGGGGCGGTGGTCTTATACACAACTTACACTAAAAACTATCCCAATAAACCCTAACTTGTTATCCAAGAGCATGATTATTAGAAGCAAATGCTTGTCATGTGTGAAGATGAAAACAATTGGATTCAAGATCAATTCCCTCAATTTGCGACATTGAATCTAGCAGAGGCCAATATGAAGGACTTCTATCTTGATTAGGGCTATCAAAACAGCTCGTTGTTCGTGAACAACTCGTGGTTGACTTGTTAAAAAACTCTTATTTGATTCGTTCGCTTAGTTAAAGAGCCGAACATGAACAATGTTTTTTTGTGCTCGATATANTTCGATTCGTTTGCTTAGTTAAAGAGCCGAACATGAAGACTTTTTTTTTTTTGTGCTCGATATATATATATATATATATATAATCGATGAGCGGTATTTTAAAAAATTTAGTTGACTACAAGGATACAAAGATTTATAATCAACTAAAATTATTAATTAAATAAATAGAATAAAAATATATTAAATTATATTTAAAAGATATTTTAATATCTACAATAATATTTAAATATTGTCTCAACCCTTAACATTCTACGACTGCGTGATTAGAGTTATCAAAACGACTTTTTGTTCGCGAACAACTCGTGTTCGGCTCGCTAAGCAAAGAGCTGAACACCAATAGGGATATTTTTTAATGAGGCTCGCTCGTGTTCGACTCGTTTACACCCCTAATGTTGATCACCTAACATCTTGTAAGCATAATTCTGTTATCCTTTTTAAGATGTTGAAAAACGGCGAAATGAATTTCGTATTTCTTTGTGTTTTCTTGTTTGTTTGTTGAGTTTTCTATTTTAATGAAATTTGTATATTTGATTCAACAGCTAGTTCACGGCCATCTTAGCTTTTTTTTTGTCATTTTTATTCTTACATTCCCCATCTTGCCTTCTGCATCGGTGCTTATCCTCTTATTATTTGCTTGTCCTTTTTTGTAAGTTTGGGCTGCCCATTTTCCTGGGCAGAGTTAGTAAGTGAAAGTGATATTAAAGATGTGATTGCTATGCATGTAAAAGTGAAGGTTTGGGTGTTAAATATGTAAATGCATAAGAATTGTCTGGTATGTATGTAAATGCCCCAATAAAATTATTTGAATTTTTTTTTACTGGAGGATTGTGCATACAATGGTAACTAATTGTGTCATCCTAACAGTTGAATTCCAACTACTCGTTGGATGAGTAGCTGTTTGCAATGATATGGAAATCGTAAGAATTGTTTTTGGAATCGGAAAAATAACCTTTTCCTACAATGCAATTGCTTATATGATTTTAGAATTTGTGACCATATCTATGATCGTCCCTAAATCAAAATTTCTCGATTAATTGTTTTCTTAAGACTAGTTTTTTGTTTTTTTTGATTTCTAGTAATGAATCTCTGTTGAAATCAACTTTGTTTTGCCTTCATTATACCCATACCCCTTTACATTCAAGGCATCAGATTGTATGGATTGCTAACCTCTCCAGCAAATTCCTCTCAAATGAAAGCCAACTTTTCTTTCTTCAAGATTTTGGGCATTCATGTTAAATTGGAAGATTTACATATGTACCACTTCATTCCAATGTATTTACATATTTAATACCTAAAATTCAATTTTTATATACATGCTACCTTGCCTATAAATGAAAAGGTGTTTCACATTTTAAAAGTTAAAATGATGATTTTTTATGTAAAATGAAAGATTTGCGTGGCATAAATGTAAGAAAGTTTAGATGTTAGATTTGTCAATGCCCATTTAGAATTCTCTTATAAGCTTTATGAGCATTGGACTTTATTTCCAAATCTTCATCTGCTAATTCATGACTTGGTGTTGTGCATAAGCAGTGGCTCATTTCCTACATTGGAGAGAAAGCATTGTGTTTTTTGAATAGGTGAGCTTGAGCTTGAGTGGGTTTAGTTATCATTTCCTACATAAGCAGTGGCTCATTCAGCTTAGCTCATTCAACAAATAATCCAAAATTTGAAGTTATGTTCGACTTGTTTACTTATGAACATGAATGATACTTGAAACAAACATATAGATTAGAGAATATACAGGCTACCACACATATAGAGATTTTTGGATACCAATGTGGATTATAAACATGTGCATGTGCACAATTGAACCACGTGACATATGACTTTATGCATGAATTTTAGAAATTTCTATTTTTAATATTTTCTAGTTTTATTATTTTCTATTTTTAGTGATGTTTACTTTTAGAATTAGTTATTATTGGTAATTTCTATCTTTTTCTAGCATGAGAATTTTGCAGTTTTTCTGATGTGGTGGCTTTCCCATGCTATTTATATCGTAACTGAGTCTTAGAAAATTGAGATGGAATAATTATTTTTCCCCTCCCAAAATCACAAGATATCAGAACGGAAAATAGCTGTCGAAATTGCGGTTGAATCTCGTTGGCTGCGTTTGTTGTGTGTTTTGAGCGTTGTGATCGCCTCCTTTCGCTCTGCTCTTGCCCAAAACCTTACGACATTTTCGCGACTGTAGCTAGCTGGGAATACAAATGAGATCGCAATACAAAGACTTACGAATTGCAATTCCGCAACATATCGATCCCTTAGAGTTTGATCTCCTTGTGATTTGACAACTTTCTTAGTCATTGAGGGTTCTGGATCAGTGAGCTTCGGGCCTAACATGACATCGAGAGTATGATTTCTTCTTCATGGACTTCATTACAGACGTGAAATAACTCGCGAAAGAACTTTGATCTCGTGATTTCAATCGCAGTTATTTCTCTTACAAGTAGCTTCTCTCGAGTCGGAATCGGCGGAGGAACCCATTCTGCTGCTCAGGCTTCTACACCTCAAGGTATCTGATGCACGTGTGTTTTCGTCATCAATTAGGCGAGTGCGGAAAAATTCTTTTAGTTCTCCTCCTATTTGACGCATTTGACTTAGGTTCGGGTGCTCCATCTTGCATTCGATTTTTGTCCTTGAAGACCTTTCGNTCCTATTTGACGCATTTGACTTAGGTTCGGGTGCTCCATCTTGCATTCGATTTTTGTCCTTGAAGACCTTTCATTCGCAGAGGCAGTAATCACCAAATTTGGATCTCTCGACGATGACCAAATATGTGATTGTTTGCGCGACTGTTTCCTGTTTTTGCTATCGTGACCAAACTCGACTAGTGTTTTTGTACTATTCTTTCTACCTTGATGATGTCATACAAGTCGGCTATGATAACCCTTGTAGTAAGGGGCAGTGATATGAACAAAGAAGGGCAAAATAAACCATGGTGCGAGCATTGTAAAAAATCATGAAGACATGTTCGAAATTTTATGGTAAACTCACAAATTGGAAACCAAAATCTGAACAAGATGGTTGGGCTTATCAAGCCACTGTTGATGACATTCGAGAGTCCTCTGCTAATTTAGATGCAATACTTTTCACTGAAGAGCAATTAGAGCACCTACATAAGTTATTTCAATCTCCAAAATGTCACTGCTTTTTTCTTGTTCTTCAGTTCACAAGGGTAACTCCCTAGCCACTGTAGTGTTAGGTGTTAACCTTAACTTTATTTATTCTTGTATAATTGATTCTGGTGCAACTGATCATATAACCTGTTTTAAATTATTCTCATCTTATAGACATTGTGCATAAAACGGTTGATGGTTCCTTCTCGGCAATTTTAGGGATAGAAACTGTAAAACTTGTATCTTTGTTAACCCATTTTGATGTGTTTCATGTTTTCAATTTATTTTATAATCTATTATCCATTAGCAAAATTACTTATGATTGTCGGTGTTTAGTGAATTTCTATTCTTCTTGTTGCGAGTTTTAGGAATTGATCACTTCGAGGTTGATTGACAGTGTTAAAAAAAACTAGATTATTTTTTATGATAAACTTGATGTGAATTGACTATGTCGAAGTACTTTAAAATTTGATATTTCTTTCAAAGATAATGATATGATATTATGACATAGATTAGGTCATCCTAACTAGGAATGTCAATTCGGCTCGGCGGAGTCGGGTTCGAGTATGACCCGGATCGGGTCAAACCGAACTCGTCGCGAATAATAAACAAGTTGAATTCTCTGATCCGAACACAACTCAAAAATATTTGGGTCAACACGAACTCAGATTTTTTGAATCGAGTTTGAGTCGTGTTGACATGTCGGGTCAATTTTTGACACTTAGGAATGTTAATTTGGGTTGGCGAGTTGGGTTCAAATCAAACTCAAAAATGACCCAACCCGAATTAGGTCAACCGGAAACCAACCCGAATAATAAATAGGTCAAATTCACTGACCCGAACTGACTCAAAAAATATTCGGGATAATTCAAACCCTAATTTTTTCGAGTCGATTTCAAGTCGTGGTGTTGGGTTAATTTTTGACACCCTTAATCATAGTTTTTAATATTTAAAATTCTTGTTTCTCATTTTATTTTAAAATAATAATTTTTTATTTTTCTAATGTAAAGTTTGTCAGCTTGTCAATCATCATCATGTATTTGTTCCTTCTCAAGTTTACAGACCAACTACATACTTTTTTTCTGATTCATAGTGATATCTAGGGTCCTTGTAAACATCTTACACCATTAGAAAAAAAAATGTTTTGTAGTTTTTACTGATGTTTACACAATGTTAAGTTTGGTGTATTTTAATGGAAGAAAAATTTGAAGTGGAAACAAATTTTAAAAACTTTTACACTATGGTCCAAACACAATTTCAATAAATTATTTAAATATTATAAGTGATAATTACTGAGAGTATTTTAAAAATATTTTGGGTCAAATTTTTTTTTGAAAAAGAAATAGTTCATTAAGTCAACACCCCCACAACAAAATCATGTGGCTAAAAGAGAACATTACTTATTGGAAGTAGCTCGAGTATTACTATTTAAAATTCAGGTGCCAAAATATCTAGGGTGAAGTTTTTCTGATTGCTACATTCTTCGTTAATGGAATACTCAATAAAGTCTTAAACTTTGAAACACCTTTTGATGTTTTTTCAATAAATTTATCAAATAAAAGTTTGTCTTTACTTTACAAAATATTTTTATATACTGCATTCGTTCACATTTATAGTCATAATCAAGAAAAACTTAAATCCCGAGTTATAAAATATGTGTTTTTTGGTTATGCTCTCGCCCAAAACAACATAAATATTTTGGTCTTATTTCTAAAAAAAAATTTTAGATTACAACAATTTTTTTCATCTCATCTTCGGGGGGTGAGGGGGGACAAAACAAAGATTCAACTACTATTTTCAAGATTTTCTTCAAACTGAAGACTTATGAAATATCTCCTCAACTTTGATTGTTTAACCTAAAAATCCAAGCTACATTATATGAGAAGAAAGCGGGTACAAGTTTTTTAGATAATTAAGACGATTCAACTCTTCCTACAACGCCATCTCATGATGTTTACAATTCTATAATAACTCATAAAGAGATTTTCTTCAAACTGAAGACTTACAAAATATCTCCTCAACCTTGATTGTTTAACCTAAAAATCCAAGCTACATTATATGAGAAGAAAGCGGCTCCAAGTTTTTTAGACAATTAAGACGATTCAACTCTTCCTACAACGCCATCTCATGATGTTTATAATTCTATAATAACTAATAAAGAGAAAACAAAATAAAAGAACTATGTTATTTGTGTCATTTGACATTGTCTACTCGTGGCAAACGATAACTCAAAAGAAAGAGTCTATAAATCATTTGCATTGCCCATAATCAATGAGTTTTTAGATAATGTCTTCATTGAGTCTTTACCCCATGATCAGTCCACTTCATCTTCGAGTTATGAGTCTTCTAGTCCTGAACCTAAGTCTAGCTCTAATCCTAAATCTATTGATTCCATTCATCATATTGCTCCTTATAAGGGGGGTGTGGTCTTGCACCGAATATCAATTTTCTCATTATGTGTTATATGAAAATTTCACCCTTTTTCGAGCTTTTAACTCACATTTGTCTTGTATGAAGATTCCTACTACAGTGTATGACACTCTGAAAGTTTCTAAATGGAAGAAGACTGTGTTTGAGGAGATTAAAACTCTAGAAAAAAATGACATGCGAATTGGTTGAACTACCTAGATGAAATAAAATTGTCAAATACAAATGGGTGTTTACAACCAAAGATAATTCTAATGGCTCTCTAGAACCGTACAAGGCACAATTGGTTGCCAAGTTCACTCAGATCTATAATATTGATTACTTAGAGACATTTGCTCCTGTTACAAAAATAAACTATAAGAATTCTTCTGTCACTTACACTTAATTTTGACTGACCCCTACAACAGGTAGATATAAAAATATTTTTCTCAATATGAACTCAGAGGAAGAACTGTACATGGATGCACCTCCAAGATTTAGTGAGAAATTTGAAATAAAGGTGCGTGAACTAAAAATAATTTTATATGGGTTGAAGTAGTCACCGAAAGTATGGCTTGAGAAATTTACAATGTTTGTTAAAAGTTGGGGTTATATTCAAGGGCAAAGAGATCATATAGTGCTCTTCAAATATTCAAATGATGGGAAAATTTTCATACTGATTGTGTATGTGGACGATATAATTGTCACCGGAGATGCATATATAAAATGAACCGGTTGAGTATTTCACTCATCAATTTTTGAGACCAAAAACTAATGATCTCTTATTCCTTTGCTAGATTAAAGAGAGAGATCGTTGTTTTCCAACAGAAGTATATTTTTGATTTTTTAAAAGAAACTAGGATGAGTTGTTGTACTCTCGCAGACACTCTAATTAATCCCAGTCAGAAACAAAGAGATGAGCATGAAGATGACCCAGTAAATACAACTCAATATCAAAACTTAGTGGGAAATTTGATATATTCATCACATACATGACCAAATATCGGATTTGTTGTAAGTTTAGTAAGCCAATTTATGCATTCGTCCTTTGAAAAACATCTTGGAGTAGTTAACATGATTCTCAAACATCTTAAAAGTACGCCAGACAATGACTTACTGCTTTAGAAGACCACATGACAGAACAAGAGGCATACACCGATGTAAATTGGGTGAGTTCAACGATTGACAAGAGATCGATGTTCGGATACTATACTTATGTATGAGAAAATCTGATTACATGGCGAATTAAAAGATATAATGTGGTGGCAAGGAGTAATGCCGACAAAATATTGAGCTATGACTAATGGAATATGTGAGATGCTATTGTCGAAGAGAATTCTTGAAGAGCTATAGATATCTATAAACTCGCCAATGAAGTTGTAATGTGACAACAAAGTTAACTTGAGCATTGCAGAAAATCCAATGCAATATGATCGTACAAAACATGTGGAGATTGATGGATACTTCATATCAAAGAAGATTGATTATGGAACTATATGCATGCCTTTTTCTTCGATAATGCAACAAATAACATATATCTTCACTAAATGATTGTTCAGGTTTGGTTTTGAGTTCTTTGAAAGTTGAGCATGATAAATATCTATGCTCCAACTTGAGAGAGTTCCATAATTTTAGAAATTTCTTCTTTTGGATATTCTATTTTTTTATTCTTATTTTTAATCATTTCTATTTTTAGCACTAGCCATTGTTGATAATTTCTATTTACTTTTTTTTATCATGAAGATTTTGTAGCTTTCCTAATGTGATGGCCTTCCCTTGCTAGTTATCTTGTAACCGAGTCTTACGAAATTGAAGATGAATAATTTTTTTTCCCTCCCAAAACTTATACTTTAAGCACTGATAGGCATTACAAGCCGCCTGATGTATGAGTGGCCCACCGCGATTCCCTTGATCCCTCGATCTCGGGATCGGATTGCGAACTAACTTGAAAGGCAATCCTGTCTCGGGAGTCTATAGCGGGAATTTCCCTCCGCTGAAAGGGACCAACCCATATGGAACCTCATTTTATACCTATTTTGAATTGAATTAGTGCTAAATTTTGCTTGAGACTATTTATATGTTGTTATTTCCTGTTTTTGAGACTTTTTCTATGATTTTGTGTATTTGGAGATTTTAATCTCTGATTTCTACCCTATGGAGTGTTGTATGGTCCTCTTTTGCAAGTGCTATACATAGAACTTGTTCATAATTGATAGTGGATCTCCCTTGGCAACTGTGCCTCATTAGAATTGGTTTTCTTGATTCTCTCTGCTGTTTTCAGCCCAGACAGCTGCTGAACTCCTCCTATCTCCTTCCAAATGTCGCCGACCTCACATCTTTTCATTCCCTTGATATTCTATCATCACTTCACCACTAGACCCGCCTCTTAAACTCCTAGGAAATCTAGAATGGCATCAATGCCAGTCTAGAAAGCTTGTGGGGTGGTTCGTTGCAAGTGAAATAAAGTTACCGTCATATGAGAGAGGAGGCTTCTTGTGAAGATAGTTATAGGTTTTAGGGGAATTAAAACCTCAAAGCAAGCATCATGGACAATATGTTTATGTCGCAGTTCACATTTTATGCAGAGTAAATAGTTTATGTCAATCTTGTTTGTGGAAGTGATTATTATTATGGCGTATTTTATTCTTTGTCAAAGTGGCTTGTTTCTATAGTTTTTGCGACTCTGTATTTTCGTAGTGGTTGATGCAGCCAGCTTAATGCATTGAGAAGTATTGTTTAGGCTTTAGCCCTGCCAGTTTCTACTTTATTTTTTTGACAAAGCTTGTTAATCTTATGGATTTCAAATCCTTTACCATGATACATAGTAAAGTGCCAAAACGCTCTCCTAACTTTCTGTAAAAAAGGACACTTTAGTCTCCAATTTTATAAAAGTTTAGGGAATAGTGCCAAAACGCTAGACTTTTTGCATGGGGGCCATTTTAATCCTAGTGTTTATAAAAATGTCAATTTAGTCTCCAACCTCTTTTAATATGGGTTGAAATACGTGTGGACTGTTTTAATTTGCATTAAAAGTGTCTAAGGACTTGTTTAACATATTTATAAACTCTGGGATTAAAATAATCTCATTTAAATACTCANCTTATGGATTTCAAATCCTTTACCATGATACATAGTAAAGTGCCAAAATGCTCTCCTAACTTTCTGTAAAAAGGACACTTTAGTCTCCAATTTTATAAAAGTTTAGGGAATAGTACCAAAACGTTAGACTTTTTGCATGGGGGCCATTTTAATCCTAGTGTTCATAAAAATGTCAATTTAGTCTCCAACCTCTTTTAATATGGGTTGAAATAAGTCCTAATGTGGACTGTTTTAATTTGCTTTAAAAGTTTCTAAGGACTAGTTTAACATATTTATAAACTCTGGAATTAAAATAATCTCATTTAAATGGTCGGGGAAATATTCTGACATTTTACTCTGAAAATGAAATTATCCCATGATGCAGTTGTTTTAGNTTGCTTTAAAAGTTTCTAAGGACTAGTTTAACATATTTATAAACTCTGGAATTAAAATAATCTCATTTAAATAGTCGGGGAAATATTCTGACATTTTACTCTGAAAATTAAATTATCCCATGATGCAGTTGTTTTACTCAATGATTTTTTTTGTTGTAATTTCATAAAATATACCATGATGCAGGGAAGATAACTTTGACCCGGACCTTGAGAACATGATGATCATGCAAGCGATCTGGCAGTCTATGCAGGTGATGTAATAAGCTGCTTTTTTTTAGGGACATTTACATACATAGAGCCCAATTCTTATGTATTTACATATCTCACCCAAACTTTCATATTCACACACATAGCACTCAATAAATATAAAAGTTTAGGTANTTGACCCGGACCTTGAGAACATGATGATCATGCAAGCGATCTGGCAGTCTATGCAGGTGATGTAATAAGCAGTTTTTTTTTAGGGACATTTACATACATAGAGCCCAATTCTTATGTATTTACATATCTCACCTAAACTTTCATATTCACACACATAGCACTCAATAAATATGAAAGTTTAGGTATGAGATATGCAAATATATAAGAATTGCGTGATGGGTATGTAAATTTTGCTATATTTTTTGGCTTCTAATTTAGGAGAGAGTATGGTATCAAAAGGTTCCTCATTAAGTAGAATGCTTCCTATTATGATTACTATACATTAAGCAAATTTTATGCCTTAATTATACTGCCATATCACATGAGTATTTCACTTGATTTCTCATTAAGCCTTGCACATCCACAGCCCAGCTCCTTTGGCACAACGCATGCCTCACAATACTTGTGTATTTACATATGAACATTTAAAGTTTTCCATCTACATATATAATATTCAAATCTTTAACATCAAAGTAATAGTATCATTAATATTAAGTTTTTAAAAGAGTAAAGTACTAGTACTCGAATTGTTAGGCACATTCAGGGTGGCCATTCCTTTTAAATATCTTNTCCTTTGGCACAACGCATGCCTCACAATACTTGTGTATTTACATATGAACATTTAAAGTTTTCCATCTACATGTATAATATTCAAATCCTCAACATCAAAGTAATAGTATCATTAATATTAAGTTTTTAAAAGAGTAAAGTACTGGTACTCGAATTGTTAGGCACATTCAGGGTGACCATTCCTTTTAAATATATACATATATACATATGTACATATATATATATATATCTATATATCTATATATATCTATATATATATATATATATATATATATATATGAAGTTGCATGCTAACAATGCTATTTGTATTTACACGCAATTCTTATGTTCCCACTCCTCTCTCACTCTCCCTCTCCGTCTCACTCTCTCCCACTCTCACTCTCTCTCCAAGTAGCAGCAAATTAATATAAGAAAACAGCAGAAGACTTCATATCTGATCAACCATTTCCTCTTGGAACAGGAGCAAGAAATGCAATCATCTCCCTCATCCTGTAACATCAACAATTTACCCATTCAAACCTTATTCTCAGATAATTGTTTCAACTGTAATTCTACTTTTTCAACCAATCCATCTCCTTCCAACACCCTCCCTTCCACAATCCCTGATCTATCATCGCCCCACCACATCTGCGGCAGCCTGACAACCTTGCCCGCCAACCTCCCCCCCATCTCCACCATGCTCCCGTGCGTCACTTTCCCCGTCAATAACTGGAACGAAGAACTCGAACATAGCCATCGACTACCCGATCCCACACAGGACCAGTGGATGATAATGAATGATGGATCGAATATGATCGAAGCGGATATGAGCTATTCTGAGTCAAACATCCTAACCAATGCCGTCGGAATGTCGACGCGAAGTATGGCTCCCGGCGACGTTACTCCTGAGAATTTTGAGGATCAAATGATGCTGACAATGGCTGTTTCAGCGGCGGAAGCTGGAGCGAGGATGAACTCTCTGGAATTAATGTGGTTATAGATTTAAACTTGGTTTTTTGAATGAACTATGTGAATTATATGAAGGCTGCTCAGAGCTTCATGAGTTCATCAATGGAGGTGAACTATTTGATGGCTTTCAGATAACCAGCAACTAAAAGAGTAGTGCTTTTTAGGGTTTTGATATACTTGGTGGGGAGAGGAAGGGGGTGATGGGAATGGTTAGTGGAGATGATTTTGATTTGTAATTTCTCTCTGACATGAAAATGTTAAATAATTTGTTGGTTTTTTTTTTTTTTTTTTGGGTGAGATTTTAGTGATCAGATTTGTATTATTAGTAGTTATAAAGTTTGATGAGAAATATTATGTGTCAAGTTATCATGACTAAAAAAGGGTGAATTTAAGCATTTAATGCCTATTCTATTGTGTGTTGAAAATAATAAATATCACTCAGTGGCAGAGTCGTAAATATGCGTTGTTGGAAGCTGAGTGATTGCATGATTTGGTGTGTTAATTTGATATTGAGGTAATATATTAAGAGATGAATTGCATATTTACCTCAAAAGAATGTATATGGTGCTTTATATATTTTCTTAAAGTGTATGGGGGTGAAAATGCAAATGTTCACTTCCATAAAAACAACTTTATAAAATATCTTTTGTGCTTGAAGCTGAGACATGTTTGGGGGTCTACACCGGTCTTTTTTTGGCAATCGCAACGTGTATTAACTCTTAATTCTAGCCATTCATTATACAGTATATATCATATATCCTTAATTTTTTAAAAAAATATTTTATTTTAATATTATTTCTGACACATGTTTGGGGCGCGTCGGGCACATGGCTGTCTAAGACATGTCCAACCCTGCACGCCTCCTTATTCAAGAGTGTATGTGCTCTCGTGTAGAGGTGTAAACGAACCGAATACGAACGAATAAAGCTTGTGTTCGTGTTCGGTTCGTTTAAAATTTAATTTGTTTGGAATAAGCTCGTATCCGTTTCTTAACGAACGAGCCGAACACGAACCGAGCACAAGCTGTTCGCGAACGACAAGCCAATTTGATATCCCTAATATNGAGCCAGTTTGACATCCCTAATATTAATATATAAAAATAATATTATATATTAATTATATAACTTATATTATATAAATATACAATATCTATATTAGTATATTACTACTATAGTATATTAATATATTATTATTATTATTTTATTATATATTATAATTTATAAAATTTAATGTTTTAAAATATAATAAATTTTTTATATATAATTATTTTATATTATTTAATATTTCATACAATAACGATTCAAACACGAACGAACGCATCACTGTTTGTGTTTGGCTCTGTTTAACTAACCGAACGAAAAAAATTTGTTTGCGTTTGTCTCGTTTACTTATCGAACGAATCGAACACGAACTCATTGACGAACCAAACATACTTTGTTCGCGTTTGTCTCGTTTACTTATCGAACGAATCAAACACGAACTCATTGACGAACCAAACACGGACTCATTGACGAACCGAACACGAACTGTTCGCGAACAACGAGCTTTTTTGACAGCCCTACTCTCGTGCATCATAGTTGATATCAAAAGATCAATTATTTTACACTTCTTAATAAGTTCTACATAAATTATATGTGAAATGCATTGTTTAGCATTCATGAAATATCATTATCATAACCTCTAGTAGATTTTTCTTCAATTATATGAAGATATTAAAAATCACTATTTTCATTCATTCTTATTATATTATTTATATATATTTTTATTTATATTATTGTTTACTAATTTTTAATAACTAATTTTAATGAAATATTTTATATCTTTAATTGTGAATGATCAAACCATCTACTTTCAATCACCTTGCACTCCAATATTCTTTTTTTCTAAAATACAATTTTATATATAATAATTTTTTGATAAAAAATTATGTTAGTTGTCGACTACCTAATGCAATCCTCTATTTCTCACATCCCGGACATGAGCCCTCCTGGTTTGGTCACATTATACATCAATCATTTGATGATCCAGTTAGAAGAGTAAATGCTTTAAATCTAAATAATGTCAAGAAAGATAGAGATAAGCCTAAAAGGATTCGTGAATATTGTATAAAAATGATCTTAATTTATTAAAATTAAATATAAATATGACACTCAACAGTACACAATGGATAAAACGATTCATTTGACTGACCCCACCTAGTGGTATAAAAGCTAATTGTTATTGTTCTATATAAAAAAAAAAAAAAATTATCTTACCTTACATTTATCCATCTTAATGCTAATTTTTGAAAATAATCTTGGATATCAACAACTTTACCCCCATCATATTATATTGGCTCATAAAACTCTATTATCACTTCTCCATTTAACCATATTACTAGCTCTAGAAGATTTATCTTTATCAATATCCCCATTACTCCATATAATATACAAAAAAATATAAATACAACAATCATTTTCTACTCATACCAGATAATTACTATTGAACATAACAAACTCTAAAATCTAAAATTATGTATAATGCACTCAAATCATTACGCTAATCACTCTGAATTCTCTATGCACTACATATTATGCTCACAATTTTAATTTTGGAAGATTTACATACATACCACTGCATTCTTATTTATTTGCATATATACCACCTAAACTTTAATATTTACATTCATAACACTCAAATCTTCAACATCACATCAAAAATATAACTTTACCAACTTTTAAAAAAATCAAATGCATCTTTAGATGCATGGGCATATGACACTTTGGGTGTTATAAAGACAAATATTGAACTTGAGGTGTCAGACAATGTAAATCCATAGGAATTGTGGGGGTACATATGTAAATTTCCACGGAAGACAAAAGAGAGAAGTATAGAACAATGAACAACTAAATCAAATATCCATAGCAATATAATTAAGAGCTTCATGTCACAGAATATGGGAAAATAAATGAATAAAGAATATAAACGAAGTATGCGAAACTTTTGATGCATTGAGCAGGTTAAGTAGAACACAACAATAATAATCTACAAAATAATGATAAAGTTTAATTAAAAATGTGGCTGCCATAATCGTGATTAAATTTCTCATACCGATGAGCATGGAGATGAGCTGATGGTCTTGTGTTTCTCAGAGCCACCTCAATATCTTCAGGCGTGATGGCACCAACGGCAGGCAACTCTGTAATTCATTAAATGTAGTTAGGGGCATTTGCATACTTTATTTTTTACATTTATACCGCCCGAATGCTGCATATCACATCGAAAATACCACGATTTTAGCTTTTAAAAGGTGGAATACACCTTTTCATGCATGGGTAAGGTGGCATATATGTAAAAGCTAAAGTTTTAAGTGTTAGATATGTAGAAACAAAAGAACTGAATGGTGTGAATGTAAATCTTTCTTTGGGTTTTGTTTTGGGTAGTGTAGCATTTCTATTTACAAAACAGTCATAATATATTTATGGGAAATTTACATACGTAGGACACAATTCTTATGGATGTGCGCGTCTCACACACGTTTAGCGTTTTACCTATGTGTGAAATGATGGAATTGACTGTTAAAAGATGGTAATTTATGCTATTTTTGATGTGATACGAAAGAATTGAGTGCTATGAGTGTAAATAAAGAAGTTTATGACGTGAGATATGTAATTCCATGAGAATTGCGTGCTGTGTAAGTAAATGTCCCTAAATTTATATATATTTAGATATGATCAAATAATCGAGAGTAAAGCTCACCTTCCTCCGGCACTTTCTCCGGTCGGCTTTCCAAATGTGCCATCAATCTCCTTAGTGGCTGCATGGCTGCTTCTTTGCACACTAAACGAATATCAGATCCTGAATAGCCGTCTGTTTTCTCCACCAGATAATCATAAGGCATTTCAGAATCCCCAGAAGAAGTNCTGGCTTCTGGTTCAGGAAGAGGCACAAGAATCTGATGGAATAAGGTTTAGGGGAAACATACTTGGAACTAGTTTGCTAAAACAAGGAACTAAGAGCTTGTTCGGAATCAATTTTGTATTTTACTTTTTATTTTATTTTTAAAAACAAGTTAGATTTATTTTTAAGTGACAAACATGCTTTGTTTCAAATCAAAACATAAATAAAATGAAACAAAAATTGGAAAAAAAAAAAAACAGAAATAAAAGTGATCCCAAACTGCCTTTAAACAATTATAATAAAAATTGGTTTAGGTTCAATCATAATGAAAATTTTTTACCAACAATGGAATATAGAATGAAAAAAAAAAGGAAAAAGAAGAAAAAAAAGAACATAATGTAAATGCACCCTACATTAAGCCCTTGCAATTAATTAGAGGGTGAAAAGACAAAGTTAATAACAATTTCCACCATGGGATATTTTGCAATGTTCTAAAAAAAAGAAAAAAATTACGTCAAGATATAGATCTTAAGCCCATTGAATTTTACTTATGATAAGTACAATACAAATTTCAATTGATTACTCATCCACTGCACTAATCTCAAAACTAATCCAATACTTTGAGAGTCATTCTGACCAAATTTTTAATCGGGGGCATTCACATACATATCACACAATTCTTATGTATTTATATATCACACACATAAATTTTCATATTTACATAACATTTTGGTGCTTTAAACTTATGCATCAAAAGGTGTAATTCACTTTTAAAAGGCGCTATTAGTGCTTTTTTATGTGATATTAAATCTTTTGAGTGCTATGTATGTAGATATGAATGTTTGGTGTGCAATATATGTATAAGAATTGTGTGCCACGTACGTAAATTTGCCTTTTAATTGAATTTGTTTTGACAAACAAATCAGCAATGACCGACAATGCTAGTAAGATCACATTCCAATTAAATACTAATATAACATTCCAATTCTTATGTATTTACATAACTCACACCTAAACTTTTATATTTCCACATAACAATTAAATATCTAATTTATCATAAAAAATAGAACTATCACTACTTTTTAAAAGTCAAATACACATTTTCATGAATAGGTTAGAGCACAAAAAGACTATATATATATGTAGTCTTCCTTCAATTATATGAAGATATTAAGAAT
>JXCR01137363.1:226114-239200 GCA_002079205.1 Phalaenopsis hybrid cultivar | reverse complement strand
TTGAATATAACTATTTCAGTATTCAATCTAACATTCCCACACATCTACCACATCATCACAAGAAAAAGTAAGTAAATTTACTCAGAAAGCACGAATACAACAACACCAAAATGCATTGAAACAAAGAGGTTCAACATACAAATATGCTTCAGAAAACTACAATTCTAAATCACAAATATACTTATTTCTCTCCCTCAATTTGATTTCATGATGCTCCACCTAAGCCCTTGCTCTTCTCCTGCAACTTCTTACACAATAGCACTCACAATTCAACACACACACACTTAGACTTTCTTGAAACAAGAATAGAACTCTACAGACATAGAAGGAAAAATCCGTCCAAAACTCTCTCACACCTCTTAAACTCCTGACCTCCTCTATCTTTCTCCCTTTTCCCCTCTTAATTTCTCTCCAAACTACTCTAAAACCCACCTTGAAACCGCTGTTGAACTGCTCTGAATCATCTCGAAATTGTCCATAATTCGATACTGACGTCTAGGCATCACTCAATTTTGGCGCCTATGCGTCTCTCTATTCTTACTCCATAGCCTTGGCCTTCAAGACTGGTGCCATGGCGCCCAGTTGCCCCAAACTTTCAAGTTGCGTTTTACTGGACTGATGCCTAGGTGCCACACTAATTTGACAACATGGGCTTGGTTTTCAACGACTTAGGCCATGACACTATTGTTTGGCGCACTGACGCCAAGCTCTCGGGCTCTAAGCTTGGCTGGTGACATGCGTCTAGTACTTGGCGCCATGGCCTCATCCTTCACAAACTTTTTTTTCTTTAAATCTTATTCTTTTCGCTCCGCGTTTCTTCCACTTTGTTCCACTCCTAATACCCGTTATACCTACAAGAAAAACATACAAATTTATTTCCTTAAAGTGCAATTTCATTCAAAAAGATGTGAAAAATATAAAAAAATTCATACAATCTTTCACACATCAAAATCCTCAAACTTAAACGTTACTTGTTCTCAACTAATACTTTAATTTTAAAAATCAGAATTGTTGATTTGAGGTAGTGAGTTTCATTAATTTTTCCGATAATTTTGCTTCAAAAATGTCAGAATACAACTTAGGAGAAATTCTAGTGAATTGGTCCAGTACTAGAGTAAAAGAACATTTTGCATTCAACTTAGAAATCTTGATTTTCTATTTACTTTGAAAATTATTAAAATTTGTGAAATTTGAGATCCTTAAAAAAAGTATAAAAACATAATTTACGGACTCTATTGGTAAAATTTAACTAATATTTTTTTATATAAAAACAAGTTTAGGATTGAATTTAAGTCTTTTTTTAATAAGGAGATTCAAGTGAACCGGTTTTTGATTAGGTTTTTTCTCAAGCTTTTCACTTTTCATATCTTTTTTCTTATTTTTCTTTCTTTTCTCATTTTTTTAGAATCATTTACAGTTCTTACTATTTTTGTGTGATGATTAGTATATCTGGATAAACGTTTAATCGTTTTGAATTTCACTATCGTCCCCCTAAGGTTAAAAACTCATCACTTTCCTTCACTTTTATAATTATAAGTGTTAGTTTAAAAAAGTTTTCAATAGTAGCTCAATTCTTATAAATTTAAATTTAAGAAGCATAGTTTTTTTTTCAAATATCAACTCATTTCTACAATAAATAGTAAAATCATTTTCCTACATGTCTCTTACAAAATAACTTAACTCTTGAACAATCCTATTAACATAGAATCTCAACTATGCCTTCTATATGATTTCTAAAATCAAAATTATAGTAATCTAAAAGCGTGACCACATACTAAGTCATTTTAAAATGATATTAAACTTTAATGTAGAGTACTGAGGACAAATAAAGTTAAGTTTTAAAATTTAAAAACAGGTTTACACTATAAAATTTAATAAAATTCAAACAAGAATACAAAATACTTATCTCAAACTCCTCCCCAAACAAATCTTTTGAAGTTCCTTTGAAGAATTCTTTTTACAATCTCGCTCCACTAGACACACCCTGTCACTTGAAGAGACACACCCTACACACCTTCTTTCCTTCTTTTCACTTGAAGCGACACCCCATTATAATAATCCTCGAAATCCCCTAGAGTCACTTCAGATGCCTCTTCAAAATTTGTCCAAATACATTGCATTTTAAAAAAAAATTGCTTTTGGTGCCTAAGCGCCATTCTTCTAGAAGCAATAAAATAGTTGTCTGGCGCCTAGGTGCTAGGTTAAATATTTCTTATTTGCTCCATTTGACTCCAAATTACTCCATTTTCGCTCTATTTGTTCTAATTTCATAACATGTACCAACAATCCAAAATATAAAAGTACATTTCATTAAAGTGTAATATCACTAAAAATAAGCATTAAATGTACATAAAAAATAACACATTTTCAGGCATGTCGGTCATTACATTTTTTGTTGGTTATCCACACTGTCTAATGAATGCGACCTTTACATTATTAGATACACATGTATCTACGCGTGTTCTATTGATCACTACAATACAATTTTAAGAAAATAAAGAGGGTTGTAAATTACATTACTAATTTTGACTTCTGATTATTATGAGTAAAAAGATTTATCTTAAAAAATGTTGTATGCGACGGGTCATTTGCAATCTCTTTTTTTAGTCCTCTCAAATATTGGATTCTTTGTCTTGATAATTTTTTATGACAACTAACAAGTGCATTCAACCCCATTGAGAATTATATGTTGATTATCTCCAATGAATGCTTGGAACCACTTTATTGCTCCTCTCAATGATTCGTTATGTGACAAAATGTAGAGAGCTATTACTAACACCTCTCTGGATGTCATCCTAGAAGAGCCATGAAGTCCATGATTCCTATGTAATTTATCTAGGAGATTTATAAATACAGGTTGTGTCATATGAAACATGTTATTGAATCTTTTAGGGTATCGTTCAAGTAGCCCCCCAACTGATTTATTACCAATGTAAGATTATGTCATGCAAGGAGACCAATCTACGTATGAGCTGTGATTCTCGTACATCAAATATACTCCTGTCACAATTTTGTTTCGGCATCTCTCTCTTTGTGAATCGATGATAAACAAGTGCTCTATTCAGGTAAGACATGAGAACCACTGAATTAGGTATAATGACAACATTCTGTAGCCAAGTAACATCTTAAATAAACTTTGAGTAACGAATTACAAAGTGTATGAAAATAAAAAAACCATCCAAAATAGCATTAACATTGCAGCTTAGGTATTGCTTTATTCGCATTCTCCTGAAGATAGACAACTAGTCTTGGAGAAGATGCACAACTCAAAATCTTGAAGATATGTTCACTAAGGTGGTGACTATTGAGAAATTGAAGGTATGCTTGGCTTGATTTGGAGTTCAAGAAGGTTGATATTGGTGGTTAGCCATACTACGGTATAAAACTATGAAGATGATACAAATCTAGAGGAGATGTCATGAGGTGCAATCAATCTCCTAGTGGGATATTTTTTAAAATGGAGTCTATTTGCATTATAGTTGTATCCTGCAAGAAGCCAGCAGTAGCATCAACGCTTAAGGGCCCAAGGGGCACACAACGCTAGGATACGAGTGGGCCTTGGCGCCTAGATCAAGAGAAGGTGGCTATTGGACCCCACTTCAAGCTCCCTCGTGCCTTGATCCAAATAGGGCAACACTAAGGTGGCCATTTATGGGCACGAAAACACTCCAATTAATTACTTCAACCCAAGCGAGGGCAGTGCTTTGGCCTTAGGAGCATGCATTTAGGGATTTTTGCCCTTGTTTCACAAAGGATTATTACTTTCTTTCACAGTATATTCTTGATGGTGAGTAGTAAGTGCGGAGCGGCGTCTCTGGATTTCGACAAGTGTTTTCTCTTATGAGATCAAAGAGAGGAATGAGTGTGAATTGCTGTAAGTTTCAATGATGTAGAGAGTTGATCTGAGTGGTGTAATTTTGTACTATTTTTCTTTCATAGTGAAATAGATCTGTGTGGTGTAGCTTTGTGATTTTTTCTTGTTCACATATTTTTTCATGTAAAATTTATGTGTGCCTTTTCTGGACTTTTTTGTTTTGCACTTCTGTTCAATTTATTGTTCAAAATTTTTAAAATTGGTGTATTTTTCCCTGGTATGGTTTTGATTATGAATCGATTAAATCCCAAGCTTATCACCCCAATTGGATCTACACTGCTTAAAAATTGGCTTTTTATTAATAAAGAAGTAAGGGTACAACTTTACTTCACAGTGAAAATTAAGATGACTCGGACGATGATGCCATAATAGAACTTGACTTTCAAGACAATCAGACATAAAAAAACATAGATATAGGAAGAAGGTAATTAAGAAACTTGTGTGTTAAGAGACTAGCTTTCTTTGAGCAGGTATTGACCTCAATGCAATTCAACATTGACGATCATTTTTGTCGAATCCGTCACCTAAAATTCATAAGTTTTAGAATAGAATTTAATAACACATTTTAAGTCATGATTCTTTTTGACAATAAGATGATTTTTAATTGTGAAATATATAAGCATAAAAGAGAGTTGAATATTTTTTAAGGCTTTCATTACTCCTTTCCCAATAAATCTAGAGTGAGATCCATCAGCAAATATGATAGATTTAGATTTTGTGAACTCGTGGTAGTTGGTGAGAGCATGAGTATTTCCAACCTTGCAATCAGAAGCATCTGAATCTATTATTGAAGGCCAAATCTTCCATTGTTAGCGAGATAGGAGGGCATGACATCTTAGTGTATCATCAAGTTGGTAGGCCACTCAGTTGTGCTCGAAAGAAGTTTCTTCAGCATCTCCAGTTGTTCCTTAATGAAAAGGCTAGGGTCGATTGACCCTTCAAAAGAGGTAGCAGCATTGCTCTTACTGTCTTGGTCTTTCCTCCCTTGCTGAGGTTTTCATTCTACAAGTTTTCAATATAGAGTTTCTAGCACTTGTCATTTGAATTACCAAGTTTCTTGTAATGTTCACACAAAAGAGGATTAACCTATGGAATGGAACTTGACATCTTTGTACCATACTTGGTCATAATCCTTATGTGTATTTAGAGCTGTAGCTTTTTACGAGGAATTTAATTGATGCTGCTGTAGGAAGAAAGATCCCATGAGTGGTTGTTAAAGAAGAGGAGTGAGCTCTTGTTGCTGTCGCACGAGAGGGATCCGACGTCTGTTGCTGCTGCTGGATGAAAGGTTCGACAACAACAAGGTGAACAATGGAGAGCTTGCAAAGAGAATCCGACGAAAGAGTTCCTGCAGCAGGGATATTCAGCTGTAAGGAAGAGCCTAGGAGGGTCAGCATGCCAGGCTGCCAGTTGAAGGGGTTCTGATAGCTGTCGGGAAAAGTTCCAGTGACTTGAATGAGTTCCTGCGCTGTTGCTTTTTGCAGGTGAGAAGTTGGCTGCTGCAAAGAACTTTGGAGGATTCCGCCGTAGGAGGCCCTGACACTGGGAGGATTCTGGCTGAAGGGAGAATTCCAACTGCGATGATGAACAAAGGAGGGCCTGCATAAAGCGTTCTGCAGTAGGGCAGAGTAGANAGATCAAAGAGAGGAATGAGTGTGAATTGCTGTAAGTTTCAATGATGTAGAGAGTTGATCTGAGTGGTGTAACTTTGTACTATTTTTCTTTCATAGTGAAATAGATCTGTGTGGTGTAGCTTTGTGATTTTTTCTGNAGATCAAAGAGAGGAATGAGTGTGAATTGCTGTAAGTTTCAATGATGTAGAGAGTTGATCTGAGTGGTGTAATTTTGTACTATTTTTCTTTCATAGTGAAATAGATCTGTGTGGTGTAGCTTTGTGATTTTTTCTTGTTCACATATTTTTTCATGTAAAATTTATGTGTGCCTTTTCTGGACTTTTTTGTTTTGCACTTCTGTTCAATTTATTGCTCAAAATTTTTAAAATTGGTGTATTTTTTTCCGGTATGGTTTTGATTATGAATCGATTAAATCCCAAGCTTATCACCCCAATTGGATCTACACTGATTAAAAATTGGCTTTTTATTAATAAAGAAGTAAGGGTACAACTTTACTTCACAGTGAAAATTAAGATGACTCGGACGATGATGCCATAATAGAACTTGACTTTCAAGACAATCAGACATNCTACACTGATTAAAAATTGGCTTTTTATTAATAAAGAAGTAAGGGTACAACTTTACTTCACAGTGAAAATTAGGATGACTCGGACGATGATGCCATAATAGAACTTGACTTTCAAGACAATCTCACATATAAAAACATAGATATAGGAAGAAGGTAATTAAGAAACTTGTGTGTTAAGAGACTAGCTTTCTTTGAGCAGGTATTGACCTCAATGCAATTCAACATTGACGATCATTTTTGTCGAATCCGTCACCTAAAATTCATAAGTTTTAGAATAGAATTTAATAACACATTTTAAGTCATGATTCTTTTTGACAATAAGATGATTTTTAATTGTGAAATATATAAGCATAAAAGAGAGTTGAATATTTTTTAAGGCTTTCATTACTCCTTTCCCAATAAATCTAGAGTGAGATCCATCAGCAAATATGATAGATTTAGATTTTGTGAACACTTGGTAGTTGGTGAAAGCATGAGTATTTCCAACCTTGCAATCAGAAGCATCTGAATCTATTATTGAAGGCCAAATCTTCCATTGTTAGCGAGATAGGAGGGCATGACATCTTAGTGTATCATCAAGTTGGTAGGCCACTCAGTTGTGCTCGAAAGAAGTTTCTTCAGCATCTCCAGTTGTTCCTTAATGAAAAGGCTAGGGTCGATTGACCCTTCAAAAGAGGTAGCAACATTGCTCTTACTGTCTTGGTCTTTCCTCCCTTGCTGAGGTTTTCATTCTACAAGTTTTCAATATAGAGTTTCTAGCACTTGTCATTTGAATTACCAAGTTTCTTGTAATGTTCACACAAAAGAGGATTAACCTATGGAATGGAACTTGACATCTTTGTACCATACTTGGTCATAATCCTTATGTGTATTTAGAGCTGTAGCTTTTTACGAGGAATTTAATTGATGCTGCTGTAGGAAGAAAGATCCCATGAGTGGTTGTTAAAGAAGAGGAGTGAGCTCTTGTTGCTGTCGCACGAGAGGGATCCGACGTCTGTTGCTGCTGCTGGATGAAAGGTTCGACAACAACAAGGTGAACAATGGAGAGCTTGCAAAGAGAATCCGACGAAAGAGTTCCTGCAGCAGGGATATTCAGCTGTAAGGAAGAGCCTAGGAGGGTCAGCATGCCAGGCTGCCAGTTGAAGGGGTTCTGATAGCTGTCGGGAAAAGTTCCAGTGACTTGAATGAGTTCCTGCGCTGTTGCTTTTTGCAGGTGAGAAGTTGGCTGCTGCAAAGAACTTTGGAGGATTCCGCCGTAGGAGGCCCTGACACTGGGAGGATTCTGGCTGCAGGGAGAATTCCAACTGCGATGATGAACAAAGGAGGGCCTGCATAAAGCGTTCTGCAGTAGGGCAGAGTAGAGGAGGAATTGCAAGATGCTAGAGGATGTTCCGACGGTTGTAGGAAGGTTTTGGTGGTTGTTGGAAGGGTTCAAACTGCTGTTGGAAGTTAGGGTTTGATTTAATGCTTCAAGAAGAAACATAACGATCCAGTTAAAGGCGAACGATGCATATGACACAAGCTTATGACTCACAAAACCAAAGTTCAAAGATGATGCAAGCCATACAACGAAGACAATCGACAAGTTTTTGTTTTTGTTGCGTTGTATTAATGCAGACGATGATGATGATTGACGAGTTCTCGTTTTTTGTCGCGTTGGATCGGTGCAAACGACAATTCAGATGTTCAAATGCAGCGAATGATGTAGAATTGAGGGGCAGAAGTGATCAGTTGTGCGATGCTCTAATACCATGAAGATAGGGAATAAATTCTCTTATTTCTCAATAATTAAATTACATGCTCTTCTCCTTTATAATAAGGAATAACCAGTGCAAACTTAATTGCAGCTATTACAACTTATCAAAGATAAAATAACTCAAGAAGCAAAGAAATATGACAAAATAAAAATTAAAATAGAAGAGAATAACACTAAAATATGAATTTCAAAATTCCACAGGAAGAGATTGGGTTGGGGAGGAGAGAAGAAAAGTTGACTGTAGGAGAAAAAGAGGATTTGCTTAATTCAATTCATAATAGAATAATCAGTTTAAATAAGTTAAATCCTGATGTATAAAAATGTGGTTAACAGTTATATCTTTCGGATTTAGGTCAACACGGGACTTGAAAATTCTATTATCTTAAAAGAAAATGAAATAATCCCAGTATTAAATGTATTGGAAATGACAAAATACTAAAAATAGCTCATACTTATTATAATTATCCAAAAATTGCTAAAATATTTTTGGTCTATATCTTATACTGTATCAAATCCTCTTGGATTATAAAATCCTTTCCTTCAATGTTTATCCACCACTTATAAAAATGTTTATAACTTCTTATAATTTTTTCTACGTCTGAAACTTGTTCATAATTATCTTTTGTATCCTTAGTACACATTCTGCTTGAAAGATGAAATTGAGGCTTGGGATTTAATTATCACCGGGCAACATTTCTTAGATTACTATCTTGAAAGAGAATTCCATTGTCACATAGGGACTGTTTGGTCAGCTGCAAGGGGAGTGCATTGCATCGAAGTTGCAGAGTTTATAAAAATTCAGGTGTTTGGGAAGGAATTCCAAATGTAGTGTAAAAAAAGAAATGTATTTCTTGGTTCCTTTTTTGTGTATTTTAGAATTCTCTAGATTTGTGTAAATTTCAAGCATACTGCTGTATGTAAAGTGTTGCCTTGAAATATTGCATTTTTCATTAATATATCAAAAATGTACAACAAAGATGCATGTATTATATACAAAAATGACACCTGTTGTCTACAAGTATAGAAGCAAGCTTTGTATCATCATTTGCATGCATAAAAACAAAGGAACCATGAAGGGCGCACTTGGCACGAAAATGAGCGGCCGTATTATATTCTCTAGATTTATGGAAATATAAAACATGCTTAAAATTTATAAGAGAGGAGAGGTCCAAAGCCTCAAGTGGTAGATGGTGCCAAACCCCCCTTTTCATAGTGGAGCCCAAAAAAATACATAATGTTGGCATTTTCTCCTTTGAAAATGTGCCTTTACACTCGCGTATCCCTGGTGTGTGAATATGTTGGAGTGTCTTAATGACTTGAAGTTTGACTTGGGCGCTGTCCCAATTCTAAAAGCACTCAAACCTCCCTTTTCATAGTATGTAAAGAGTTGTCAGCTTTTGTTGTATGTTGCCGCCAGTGATACCGTTCTAGCGAGCCTAGCAGGTGTTTAGGTATAGCTGGAATATTTTTATTTTTTTTTTGCTGAATTTGGATTTGGAGTAAGAAAGATGATTCCCTAAAAATTTAGAATTACTGTACCCTGATATCAAATGATACTGTTTTAAGGCTCTGAGAAGATGTATAGTAGTACAGGAAAAGGGATATAAGTTGGAGGTGTAAGTAAAGCGGGAGGAATGATGAAGATGAAATTCCATAAGTATAATATTATAGTTTTGCACTGCCGAACGACAACAGACAATAAGTTCGACGTGGATATGGTCTTAGAACATCCGAGGGAGATCACCGCCCCGATCCTATTAAGCTACACAATCCACCTAAAAGAAATCAATGATTTGACACTCAAATAGAGAAAACCAAGAGAAAACATCTCTAAACATAAAAAAAGTCAAAAAATCGGCCAGAAAGAAAAAAATAACAAAATATAAAAAGTTCCTTCCAATAAAATCTTAATTCTAACTAAATAAAATATTAAATATGGGCCCAAAGGGGCTGGCGGCTATTGCATGTGGAAGAATTTCTGCCGATTGGGAAAATTGTAGAAATCCCACTCAATCTAGCTTGCGAGATTGCAAAAGTCAGCATTTACCAAGACAGGATCCAATCTTAATTCATCTTACTTCGTTCGTGGGATCGATTCCGCCCCATGTGGAGTCACCAATCGAGGGTTCTCACGAGTGCGATGCCAAGTGAGGAGGTATCCGCATAGGAGCTCCAGTGCCAACCAACTATCGCACATCACCGACCGCCGCCAAGTCCTGTTGCTGCCACTGCTGCCAACAATTTTTATAAGACCTGGCATACTTTATGATGCTTCTATTTCAAAACAAACAACAAAAATATGAAGTCTTATATTTATTTTACGCTGAATCAAACAACTCCAAATTGTTTCTCATACAATACATTACATCTACATTTCATTCATTTTAAACCGCATTATGATTGCAGCAAACCAAACAACCCTATTGTGATTAGATGCTAACCTCTGTTAAACATGGTGATTAGATACTTATCTCTTAACTTAATTACGTGATCTCATAATAAGTGTTTACAACAGATGATCACAATAAGTGTTTACAACAGATGATCACAATAAGTGTTTACAACAAATAGGAAAGGAAATATGAAATTTTATTTTTGGAGGATTTTTAGCGTCCTATTAATCAAATTAAATATTTCTCATTATATTTTTCTTGCTATAAATGTCTTCTATTTTAGAAATTTTCTTGCTATAAGGTTGTGGCAGCAAGGAGAAAGCATTTTGACGAGCGTTGGAATGCCTGCAGTTCGGTGAGTTTTTGGTGCCAGAATGGGTCGATTGCTTCGAGAGAGAGCGAGAAAGAGTATTTGGGAAAAAATTGATTGTTTTTGTATCGTAGGAAATGGTCTTATTTATAGGAAAATTACGGATATAAAAAAGGATAACTTTATCTCAAATTCAAAATTTAAAGTACTATATTTCAAATTGTATAAAAGCAAATTTGAAATAATCATATCCAAAACAGTTCCTATTAGTTGGTCGACCATATAAGACGGGTTGGACTGTCCTACTAAACCATACTTTCAGTCCACCTGATCTCCATCCAATGGCCCATATTTCTTGCTTTCCTACCTCGATCATAAATTGCTTATGTTGCAATAATTCCAAAATGTCANCTCTTAACTTAATTACGTGATCTCATAATAAGTGTTTACAACAGATGATCACAATAAGTGTTTACAACAGATAGGAAAGGAAATATGAAATTTTATTTT
The DNA here is from genome assembly GCA_002079205.1 of Phalaenopsis hybrid cultivar. Classification (NCBI taxonomy): domain Eukaryota; kingdom Viridiplantae; phylum Streptophyta; class Magnoliopsida; order Asparagales; family Orchidaceae; genus Phalaenopsis; species Phalaenopsis hybrid cultivar. The sequence goes on along the minus strand of JXCR01137363.1, from coordinate 228,155 downwards.
TGGAGGATTTTTAGCGTCCTATTAATCAAATTAAATATTTCTCATTATATTTTTCTTGCTATAAATGTCTTCTATTTTAGAAATTATCTTGCTATAAGGTTGTGGCAGCAAGGAGAAAGCATTTTGACGAGCGTTGGAATGCCTGCAGTTCGGTGAGTTTTTGGTGCCAGAATGGGTCGATTGCTTCGAGAGAGAGCGAGAAAGAGTATTTGGGAAAAAATTGATTGTTTTTGTATCGTAGGAAATGATCTTATTTATAGGAAAATTACGGATATAAAAGAGGATAACTTTATCTCAAATTCAAAATTTAAAGTACTATATTTCAAATTGTATAAAAGCAAATTTTAAATAATCATATCCAAAACAGTTCCTATTAGTTGGTCGACCATATAAGACGGGTTGGACTGTACTACTAAACCATACTTTCAGTCCACCTGATCTCCATCCAATGGCCCATATTTCTTGCTTTCCCACCTCGATCATAAATTGCTTATGTTGCAATAATTCCAAAATGTCGTGATGAAATTTAGCCCCAGCAAAAATGACAACAAAAGTCAACATTTTTAGGAAATATTCGTCTTCTTGAGAAATATTTATTGTTGGGAAATGGTTCACAATTCATCACCTGTAGAAGTTGCAAAAGCTTCGAGAAGTTTTTATTTTTAGAAGCTCACCAAAGAATTGTGCTTGAACTAAGGAGCAACCGAGAAGTTTTTATTTTTAGAAGCTCACCAAAGAATTGTGCTTGAACTAAGGAGCTTTGTTGCGATCCATGGGTGTAGCTTTTAATTTTATGCAGCAAGAGGTGTCTAAAGGTGGCCTCTGTTTGTAGTAGTCAAGACATTATTTCCCCTCTATGTGCATTTCTAGAATGCCCGAGTTCATAAGAAAGGTGGGTTTGATTTCCCCTTGGTTCAGTTTGGCCTGGATGAGAGGTTGATGTCTTTTCTATGAACTTTTCTGAAATTGAAGCCCAGAGGCTTATGAAATATTTTTTTAGGTTTTAAAATTTTATATGGAATTTGGAATTAAATGAAAATATGACACTAAATAGGATGTAATGGAGAAAAAGGATTCACGTAGCTGACCCCACTTAATGTGATAAAGGTTTTGTTTTTGTTGTTGTTGTTGTTGTTGTAAAATTTTATATTGAATACAGTTTGGATTCAGAAAATTATGCTAAAATTCATGTTCTTCAGATTAATTCTTTGCTAGCCATATCGAGGTCATTTAACAGTTTCCCACCTAACCTTTGCAGGTGAAAACAAAACATAGCAATCTAATTACGAGTTTTGTGCATCATGTAAACATCGAACTTGAAAAAAATTATCAAGCATAGATTCAACCTTCAAAAAGCTCTAAATTACTCTTCTACTTGTTTTCAAGCATTATTGTCATATTTGCTGACTACTTTTTTTACTTGTATTCTTTTTTTTCCCAAAGTTTCATCCTACTCTTCCCTTCTTATGTTGGGTTTAACAACACAGGATTTCTCTGCCAGAGGTTGTTTGTGGCCCTCTTCTATGGTTTTAGTTACTTGTATATGGATCCTGCTTCTTGATCAGTAAGTATTTAAGTCAAATTTAGTCCCACATTTCTGTAATAGTTCTCTCTTATACAGATGCAGCAAAAAATCATACTAAGAGTAGGAATGGTTTTCTGTGCATCGCGTGTTCTTGTGCAATTATTTATATTATTTGACTGTTGGAGTCTGTTTTTCCTTCCGTGTTTTCACATTCATTATCTTAAAATAGTGCCATCAAATAATGTTTAAATTCGATATTATGATTTTTTTTATTGCTTTATTAATATTATTTTTTGTTATAAAAATTCTACATTAGTGAAATAGCTGGAGCTTATACGACTGCATTTTCAACTATGGCATAACCATTGTTTCCGATTATGGTATGGCCAAATCATGTTGAAATTAGAAAAAATAGAATAAGTTTGATGTGGAATGACAAGTGTGTAACTGGTCAAATCCACTAGTTCGATAAGTGACTTGCAAACGAAGGTTGATGAGCTAATAAACTATGCTCGA
>JXCR01137363.1:213697-225440 GCA_002079205.1 Phalaenopsis hybrid cultivar | reverse complement strand
AAATAAATATTTTATTATTCGTATCACAAGTTATTAATATTTTTATGTTAAATTATAGATTGTTTATTATTAGGCATATTTTTTAAAAAGTCATTGTATATTGTCTGGAAAATAAATAAGATGATGTAATTGACGGTAATATGATTCTCATGCTGACATTTTTTTTAATAAAAAACTTAATGTTAAGCAATAAACTATGTAGGTTTTTTAACTAAAGAAAATAAAAATGTTNTTTTAATAAAAAACTTAATGTTAAGCAATAAACTATGTAGGTTTTTTAACTAAAGAAAATAAAAATGTTAAAAGAGAAAAATGATGTCTTATTTATTTATTTATTTTTTAACTTTAAGTGTTACCTTTCACTTTGCTCGAAGGATGGAAGTGATGCATTGCAACGAAATTCTCTATGGCTTGACTTTTAATTTTAATCTATGCAAATTAAAACGTCTTTTAAGGATGGGGTATCAAAATCTTNAACTTTAAGTGTTACCTTTCACTTTGCTCGAAGGATGGAAGTGATGCATTGCAACGAAATTCTCTATGGCTTAACTTTTAATTTTAATCTATGCAAATTAAAACGTCTTTTAAGGATGGGGTATCAAAATCTAATCATAAAAAGTAGTATGGTCTNACCAATAGTAGCAAGAAACATATCTATAATAAAGAATGATGTATTTATCTCTTATTAAAAAATCAATTAGTCTAATATTTAGATCATGATGTTGACCAAAATATGATGCTTTATACACCATAGATTTGAAAGAATAAAAATCAATCATACATTCATGACATCGTACATTATGCATTAAATAGTCACAAAAATCCATTAAATACTTTGTAATTCATGATTCTTTGATTTATCCTAATTTATACTTTGTTTTAACCCGATATAATCACTAATTAATTAGTATATTTTCAAATACCGAACTATGTTTGCAAACTACGAGTGATTCTCTAAGATCAAACCAACAATTATTTAAAAATTATGCATTCAACATATAGTGCAACAAACACTAAACCATCAAAATAATCCAATTAAATATTTTCCTTAAATCAATGTTGTTAAGGCTTATGTAATTTCTTTTTCATGAATAACCACATATATTAACTAGTCAATCAATACTTTTCATCTCACCTAACATTGATTACGACTTTGTGAAAGTCTAATACCTTCTAAGATTTAATTATCATAGAATCCTAGCAGTAGTGTGTGTGTTTGGTTGACAGAGTTTATAAGACCTCTGGGGTCAAGGGTTCGATCTCGCCTATTTGCGGGATGAAATTCCTAGGTACTTGAGCTTGGTCGGGACATTCGTATAATAACCTCTGACCAATCTTTTTAATATAATATAAGTATGTGTGTATATATATATATATATATATATTAAAAGAAAAGGGAAACATATTAGATAACTAAAGTGGTTACAACTCTAAGATAAGGAGCCTCAATGAAGTCTCCATGCAACAAAAATGAAAGTCCATCTGAATTTGAAGCCAATCTAGCAAGCCAATTGGTAGGTTTGTTAACTTCCTTGAAAATAAAAGCAAAAGAAAATTTGCATTAACCTTCAGAAGAATTGATAGCTTTCAGCCATTGCAAGATATGTCAAGGCGGGGGAGGTATAGAACTTCTGATCATTTGATTAAGCAATGAAGAATTTGTCTCCACAATAAGCAACTCCCACTTCATCCAAATAGCCATTTGTATGGCCCAGAAAGCAGCAGCAAATTCAGTTTCTAGAGCATCCTGGGCAAGAATAAGACAATAGAAGAATAATTTGCAGATTCCACTGGAATCTCTGAAGATACCACCAAACCCAACTGAAGAACTATTATAGCTGCCATCTGTGTTCTCTTTGATGTAAGGATGAGGAGGTTGAGTCCAGAAAACCTTAGTGATAGTAAAAGAAGAAGTGAAGGTATTGATTTGAGGCTGGGAATCACAGATATAAAAAACCTTTAAGCTTAGCCAACTTGTTTATGAAGGCCTTATAGTTTACAGCAATGTGAGCGACTGAGGGGAGAAGATCATCATGTTTANATTTGAGGCTGGGAATCACAGATATAAAAAACCTTTAAGCTTAGCCAACTTGTTTATGAAGGCCTTATAGTTGACAGCAATGTGAGCGACTGAGGGGAGAAGATCATCATGTTTTACCTTGTTCCTAGCCATCTAGAGAAACCAAGCCATAATAAATAATATAGATCCCAGTTTAAGTTTAAGCCAATCCATCCATAAAGAATTAAGAGTAGACCATTTCAGAGAGAGTGAATTTATTTTCAATTTCTGTGTGAGCTCCTTCCAGATTTACTGAGCAAAGGTACATTTTAAGAAGATATGAGGAATAAATTCTACTTTATGATGACATAGGTGGCATCTAGAAAGTCCTCTTAGGCCCTTAAATTTGAGAATATCATCCACAGGGAGCACTTTCTAAAAAATTCTCCAAATAAAAAAGGACATTGAAGGGGTTAGAAATTTTTTCCAAATATTTTTCCCCCAAGGGACAGCCTACCAACTGAAAATATTAGAAAAGATAGCTTCGGACATAGTTTGCAACCTGCTTGATTTCAACACCAACTTGTCATTACTATCTCAGTTAAACTAGATTTTAGAAATACATGCAACAGCAATAGGATTTAACATTTACTAGAGAGTTTCTAAGCACCAAGAGTTGCCATTCCAGCTATTAGAAACTAAGAGGTTTGGATTGATATTAGTTGGTATGGGCAATAGAAAGTCTTGNGGTTAGAAATTTTTTCCAAATATTTTTCCCCCAAGGGACAGCCTACCAACTGAAAATATTAGAAAAGATAGCCTTGGACATAGTTTGCAACCTGCTTGATTTCAACACCAACTTGTCATTTCTATCTCAGTTAAACTAGATTTTAGAAATACATGCAACAGCAATAGGATTTAACATTTACTAGAGAGTTTCTAAGCACCAAGAGTTGCCATTCCAGCTGTTAGAAACTAAGAGGTTTGGATTGATATTAGTTGGTATGGGCAATAGAAAGTCTTGGGGGCACACATTATCTAACCAAAAATAAATTTCACCATTACCGAGATCCCATAGAAACAACTCCTCAGTTTGTTGTCTAAATTTTAACATTTGTACCCAGGTTCTTGAGTCCCCCAATTTTTGACTAAGTAAGCTAGGGTGAGAGTGCTTACAGTACTTACCTTTCATGTATATTGTTCAAACAGATTGTTGTTGCCTAAACTTTATCCAAAGTTTGCACATGTTCGCTTGCTGGAGGTGCAACAGACCTTTGAAACANTCGACTAAGTAAGCTAGGGTGAGAGTGCTTACAGTACTTACCTTTCATGTATATTGTTCAAACAGATTGTTGCTGCCTAAACTTTATCCAAAGTTTGCACATGTTCACTTGCTGGAGGTGCAACAGACCTTTGAAACCTAATCCCCCAACCATGGCTGGCTTAGCAACCTTCTGCCAGCTAGCTCAGCAGAATTATTTTCTTTGCCCAGACCATAAAAATTTGTTGAAACGTCTTTCCAAAAGTAGTTGTGTAGATTTCTTCAAAGCAGTTACTTGTAGGAAGTAGGAAGGAAAAGATGTTAAAATGATTATAAGAAGAGTGANAGCAAAATTGACCAACCAAAGACCACCACAACCATATTTTAAACCTTATTGACCAGAATAAACCCCATGGAATTACCCAAATGAGTCATGGACCAAAGGATCAGCAAATCATAGGATTTGCTTCCAAAATTGCTTAAGCTTAAGGGATTTTTTTCAAAACTAAGCACCTGCCCAAATAAATTGTTGTGACATATTACCTTGGCTCACTTTACCTCCTGGCCACCTCCCATAGCATTTCCGACCATCCTAATTTCAAGAAAATTGCCAAACTGAGAGCCACCCCATGGAATCAAACCCAATTCAAACCTAGAGGCCACCTCTTCTCATTTAAAATTTAAAGCATCTCTGCCCTCCAACTAAGCAAACTTTTTCACCCCCTAATTTTATAAAAGCTCACCTCCATAGCCAAGGGGAGAGGTGCTGAAAGTTTCTCAAAGAGAGACCTCCAAATTGTTCCCACAGCCTCTTTGAGTCCTCCTCAGCNAGTAGTCCATAGGTAGAATAAAAATTGAAGGACAGAGAGGGTCCCCCTGTTGGACACCACTAGATGCAGTAATAAATCAAGTTGACTGATCATCAGCAAAATAGAATGAGCACTTTGATGTAGCCATCTAGAAATGAGATTCCAGATGTCCAGGGAGAAGCCCTTAGCATTCAAAACTACTAGAATGAATTGCTAATTGATGGTGTCATATGATTTTTTTGGGTCCAGCTTGTAGATCATATTACCCCCTCTACATGGGTGATCAATGTCCAAATACAGTTCTTGTGCAAGTAATATGTTGTCAACAATTTACCTTCCCTTCACAAATGCTGTATGATTAGGTTTGAAAAGGTGGGGCAGATGGGGTTGAAGCTTGACAACAATGATCTTACTGATGATTTTACAAATAACATTAATGAGACTAATTGGCCTAAAATGGTCTCAGGTGCTGCATTCTATAGTATTGGGAATAAGAACATGAGAGGAAAAACAGAAACAGTTAGGGAGAGGGTTCTCTAGAAAGAAGCTTTAGATGACAGCAACCACATCTCCTTTAATTATAGGCCAAGATTTCTTGTAAAAGGCAGAAGTAAACCCATCAGGACCAGCTACTCTAGAACTATCAATACCTTGTATTGCTTCCTAGATTTAAGTTTCACAGGGAGAGTGGGTGAGTTGGAGATGCCTAATATAATTTTGATCCTCCTGGAATACCTGCAGTTCCAATGTATCAACACTGGGATAGGGACTATGAGGAGCTCCTTAAAATAATTAACATCATTGCTAATAGCATTATTAACAATTCTCCCATATTCTTTGATCTAGTTACCACCCCCATCTTTAATTATGTGGATAGTATTACAATTCCTTATATATTTAATACAAGCATGGTAGTACTTGGTGTTTCTGTCACCCCCCAAAAATTTACTCACAACAGCCTTTTGCCTCAGATATTGCTCCAGTCTATTAGTTTCAAGCAGAACTTTTTCATTCCCTGCCAGTAGCCTCATCAACATACCTAGCCTCCATACCAGTTTCCAGGGTTGCCAAGTTCTTTTCAACCAACTCAACATTCTTAAATACATTGCCAAAGGTGTTCCAATTCCAATGTTTAAGTGCTTTAGACACATTTTTTTGAAGTTTCCACAGATTGATCAGAGTGTTGGGGTGCCAAGAGCCTCCCCAATTATCTTTAATAAGGTTAAGAAAATCTGGACGATACACCCACATGTTTTGGAATCTAAAAGGGGGGTTACCATAGGGAGGGCAACCAGTGATGTNCTTGTAAAAGGCAGAAGTAAACCCATCAGGACCAGCTACTCTAGAACTATCAATACCTTGTATTGCTTCCTAAATTTAAGTTTCAGAGGGAGAGTGGGTGAGTTGGAGATGCCTAATATAATTTTGATCCTCCTGGAATACCTGCAGATCCAGTGTATCAACACTGGGATAGGGACTATGAGGAGCTCCTTAAAATAATTAACATCATTGCTAATAGCATTATTAACAATTCTCCCATATTCTTTGATCTAGTTACCACCCCCATCTTTAATTATGTGGATAGTATTACAATTCCTTATATATTTAATACAAGCATGGTAGTACTTGGTGTTTCTGTCACCCCCCAGAAATTTACTCACAACAGCCTTTTGCCTCAGATATTGCTCCAGTCTATTAGTTTCAAGTAGAACTTTTTCATTCCCTGCCAGTAGCCTCATCAACATACCTAGCCTCCATACCAGTTTCCAGGGTTGCTAAGTTCTTTTCAACCAACTCAACATTTTTAAATACATTGCCAAAGGCGTTCCAATTCCAATGTTTAAGTGCTTTAGACACATTTTTTTGAAGTTTCCACAGATTGATCAGAGTGTTGGGGTGCCAAAAGCCTCCCCAATTATCTTTAGTAAGGTTAAGAAAATCTGGATGATACACCCACATGTTTTGGAATCTAAAAGGGGGGTTACCATAGGGAGGGCAACCAGTGATGCTGATCAAGAGAGGTCTATGATCAGAACCAACTAAGCTGAGATGAGAAACATATGTATGTGAGAAATTCTGGAACTAGAGATCACTTACCAAAAATCTGTCCAACCTCTCCCAGATTTTACCCCTTCTCTAAGTGAAGGGAGATCCCTAAAAGCCAAGATCAAATAATCTGACAGTGTGAATATTATCATAGAATTTAGAAATCATGTGGAAATTAGGNAACGTCTTTCCAAAAGTAGTTGTGTAGATTTCTTCAAAGCAGTTACTTGTAGGAAGTAGGAAGGAAAAGATGTTAAAATGATTATAAGAAGAGTGATTCTTCCCCCATTGGATAGAAAGGAGTTAGTCCAACTATTGAGTTGATTGCCAATTTTAGAGAAGACATCATCAAACTGCACCATTTTGGCTCTACCTTTGACAATAGGCACCCCACAGGTATTTGAAGGGAGGAGAGGAGGTTGTAAATCCAGTAAATTGGGATATCCATTGTTTAACTGCAGGATTAGCTTTTTTACTATTAAAATAGGTGACATTTAGATGGGCTGAAGGAAAAACCAGATACCTTTTGGAAGTGTTGAAGGCATTTTTGAATAAGCTTAACAACATTCTTATTGGCTTTGGAGAGTAAGATAATGTCATCTGCATAGATAAATTTGGTGACTTCCACATCATATTTGTGATGAAATATAGCCAAAGTTTTCTACAACATAGCCTTATCCATGATTCTAGAGTAGTCCATAGGTAGAATAAAAATTGAAGGACAGAGAGGGTCCCCCTGTTGGACACCACTAGATGCAGTAAAGAATCCAGTTGACTGACCATCAGCAAAATAGAATGAGCACTTTGATGTAGCCATCTAGAAATGAGATTCCAANAAAATTCCGCAAATTACTTAAGTACCGTTGAAAACCAAAATTTGGCCAAAATTCCTAAATTTACCCAAAATACTCAAATTTGTTCAAAAATCATTTTAAACCTTTTGAAAACATCCAAATTACTTAAAATCACCAAAAATTGCCTAATTACCAAAATGCCCCTCCTTAGCCCCAAAATTCCAAAAATTCCAAAATATCCCAAAAATTCCCAAAACAATTCAAATATTCTCAATTTAATTTTTCTTAACAACCACATGACCCAATTTGATCAATTTGACCATTTTGACCAAAACCCCAAAATTACCTTTAAAGGCCCAATTTTCCCCAAATTTACCTCAAATGTCCAACAATTTGGTCCCAATTTCAATTAAAAACTCAAATTCACCTTTCATATGATCAATATGAACCAAAACCAAGCTCAATTGGCCCATGTTTTGAGCCCAATGTTGATCTAAGTCAAATCCCCAATTTTGGCCATATGACTTGGTTCCACCAAATTGAACCCTATAGCCTACTAGATTGACCTAAATTTGAATCCTAATATCTTAATTAAATTCTTAAACATCAAACTTGACCTTCAATTGGCCTTGGGGAAGCCTCAATTTTATTTAATTTCAACTTAAATTCAAAAATCCCCAAATTTTCCCTAAATTGGCTGTCTTCAAATTCCACCAAATTGAATGCCTTAGCCCCAAAATTGGCACCCAATTAATGTTTAAAACTCTTCATGAAATTTATATTGACCATTCTCAACAATCAATTTGGGCTTAGCCCAAGCCTAGCCCAATCTAGACCCAAGTCTAGCCCAGNAATTTATATTGACCATTCTCAACAATCAATTTGGACTTAGCCCAAGCCTAGCCCAATCTAGACCCAAGTCTACCCCAACATGCCTAATTTAATCAAAATTCCAAAATCCCTCAAATTGGACCCCTAATTGAACTCAAAATCACTTCAATACTTCACCAAAAATGTTCATTACAATAATCTACATAGCATTGATCAATCAATTGGGCTCTAGTTTATGCCTAGCCTAACCCAAATCCACTTTAAGACAAATTGACCTACATGGACCCCTGTACCAAAAAATTGACCAAATCAAGCAAAATTGACCAACCAAAGACCACCACAACCATATTTTAAACCTTATTGACCAGAATAAACCCCATGGAACTACCCAAATGAGTCATGGACCAAAGGATTAGCAAATCAAGGGATTTGCTTCCAAAATTGCTTAAGCTTAAAAGATTTTTTTCAAAACTAAGCACCTGCCCAAATAAATTGTTGTGACATATTTCCTTGGCTCACTTTACCTCCTGGCCACCTCCCATAGCCTTTCCGACCATCCTAATTTCCAGAAAATTGCCAAACTGAGAGCCATCCCATGAAATCAAACCCAATTCAAACCTAAAGGCCACCTCTTCTCATTTAAAATATAAAGCATCTCTGCCCTCCAACTAAGCAAACTTTTTCACCCCCTAATTTTATAAAAGCTCACCTCCATAGCCAAGGGGAGAGGTGCTGAAAGTTTCTCAAAGAGAAACCTCCAAATTGTTCCCACAGCCTCTTTGAGTCCTCCTCAGTTTAACCAAACGATTTTCCTCTACTGATTCCCACTATGGAAGCTCAATTTGGAGCTCAAACTTTTGCCAAAACTTGGACAAAACTCCCCATAGCTCCACAGTCTACCAAACTCCAATTAAACTCACCCACACCTTCACCACAGTGAAAGAAGAAGAAGCCTCATCAAATCCCCCTCATACAGAGCCCCTAGCATAGCTCTAGACCAACACCTGAAATCGAGCTTGGTCGAATTTATACCTAGACCTTTCACCACAGCAAGAGGCTCAATCCCTAGCCTCCATGTACCTCCACGAACGTGTCGGGCACCNACCTGAAATTGAGCTTGGTCGAATTCATACCTAGACCTTTCACCACAGCAAGAGGCTCAATCCCTAGCCTCCATGGACCTCCACAAACGTGTCGGGCACTTCTGATTGAAGCTTCCCTTCTCAGAGCAAAGGTATTGAACTTCCCCTCTACCAGAGCCTATTTTGATTCTTCATTTGATTAAGCTTAGTTTAATGACATGTTTACCATATGGATGTGTTCTTCTGACTTAGATGAGTCCATAGGATCAAACCCCATGAGATTTGGTTGAGTCTAGAGGGAGATCTTAAAGTTTTAGTGTGAACGGTTCTCGGGTTAGCCTATTTTGGGAAGATGATGGGGAGCCGTCTGATTGCACGTTTATCTCATCAATGGACGACATCTAGCCAGACAACGCCTTCTTACATGAAATGTGGGCTGAGTCAGCATTAAGGTGGATGGCGGCGCCGAACCAGAAGACGAGGTGTGGAGCTTCGGAGATGCCTAGGATGAGGTGGCACCGCACATTTAAATAGATAAATAAGTTATTTTCTGATTTAAATAAATAGCCCTAACTTAAAAAATCTATATCCTGGTGTAGAAAAATCACAAAAAAAAAAATACCTTCTTGCTCAGTGAATAGAGGAGAGCAATGTGGAAATGGTTTGAAGTTCNAGTTATTTTCTGATTTAAATAAATAGCCCTAACTTAAAAAATCTATATCCTGGTGTAGAAAAATCACAAAAATAAAAAAAAAAAATACCTTCTTGCTCAGTGAATAGAGGAGAGCAATGTGGAAATGGTTTGAATTTTATGTGATTCATATTTAACTTTTAATTAATTAAATACTATTTTTAGTCTTTTAACTCTCCATGCATGTAGACATTTTACCATAGTTTGATATTTTGGCATGTTGTTGCCTCTATCATGGGGGACATTCTCTGATTTTTCTAAAGTTAGAGGAGGTCTCTAGCAGAGATCCATATTTTTCAAATTTATGTCTATTATTTGCATAACTTAATCATAATAAATAACTTGTTGCTTAGAAAATTATAAGAAAATTTTGGAAGATTTGCCATGACTAGAGAACCCTTTAGAAAATATTTCATGAGCCAAGTCATTAAAAATGCACTTAAATTTCACAAACCTTAAAACACAAAGAAAATTAATTTGGAAAATATAAACATCTAAATGACTTGATTTTAATGCTCCACTGTAATTGAAGTTCAGAGAACTTTCCATAAAAAAATCAAAGTATTTGANAATATAAACATCTAAATGACTTGATTTTAATGCTCCACTGTAATTGAAGTTCAGAGAACTTTCCATAAAAAATTCAAAGTATTTGAAGCTCATTTGATAACTCAAATTGATTTTTTATGTTAAGTGTCATTTTTGACACTAAAATAATTTTTAATAATCAAAATATAACTCNTTGATTTTTTATGTTAAGTGTCATTTTTAACACTAAAATAATTTTTAATAATCAAAATATAACTAAAAAAATAATAAGAATTAGTTTGTAGAGTTCTCTGTGATCAGAGGAATTTTATGAAAAATAAAGGGTAGTTAAAGTAAAAACTTCATTTTTGGCTTATGTTTAATATTTAAATAATTTAAAAAATGATAAAAATGACAAAAATAATAAAATTCATATAAATGTTATAAATTATTTCCTAAGTACTTAGGAACAATTGAAATATTTTTCCTAATTTTCAAAGTGAAGATATTGAATTTTGAAGCTTAAAATAATTTTTAAAGGCTAAAAATGGATTTTCACAAAAATAATTCTAACAATTCAAAGAAAAGCTAAAAAAATGTGAAATTTATTTCTATGGGTTCCTTAGCCTCAAAGAGATTTAATAAAAACNTGAAGCTTAAAATAATTTTTAAAGGCTAAAAATGGATTTTCACAAAAATAATTCTAACAATTCAAAGAAAAGTAAAAAAAATGTGAAATTTATTTCTATGGGTTCCTTAGCCTCAAAGAGATTTAATAAAAATGTGAAACATAATTTTTCATATTTAAAATATTTTATAGTTAATAAATGCTCCAGAAATTAATATAATTCTTAAAATTCAAATATAATTAAAAAAATGATGAAATTTGGTCCCAATAGTTCTCTAGCTTAATTCTACCTTTAGTAAAAATTTCAAGGGATTAGCCTTTGCCTTGGCCAAGTTATGGATTTTTCTTTGAAAAATACTATTTTTGCATATAAATAAATATATAAATTAAAATAAAATTTTAAAAATCACATTTTCTCCTCTAATGTCTTAATTGATCCATGAGTGAGGTGGGATGCAAATTCCAAAGTCNGAAATTAATATAATTCTTAAAATTCAAATATAATTAAAAAAATGATGAAATTTGGTCCCAATAGTTCTCTAGTTTAATTCTACCTTTAGTAAAAATTTCAAGGGATTAGCCTTTGCCTTGGCCAACTTATGGATTTTTCTTTGAAAAATACTATTTTTGCATATAAATAAATATATAAATTAAAATAAAATTTTAAAAATCACATTTTCTCCTCTAATGTCTTAATTGATCCATGAGTGAGGTGGGATGCAAATTCCAAAGTCATTTGAATTAAATTTGACAAATTATGAAGTGATAGAGCCTTAAAGGCAAAAGTGTAATTTTGGAAATTTGACATTAATTAACATTTAGGCTTAATTCAAGAAAGGGAAATAGGCAACCTTTGATCTTGATTAACATATTTGGAAGATTGAAACAAAGGGGATTAATTAGTAGAAACCAAACTCACTTTTATTAATTAAAGGATAAACTTGTAATTTCATTAAATTATTAAATTTTAGGAGTCTATCAAATTAAATTATCCTAGACTCAGGGGTATGGTTTTAGGTGTTAATAACTCACTAATTTAATACCCCTATTTAATTATTCAAATGACTTTTAAAA
>JXCR01137363.1:190718-201031 GCA_002079205.1 Phalaenopsis hybrid cultivar | reverse complement strand
TTGGGCCCCTCCATCGGGTCCTTTTGTACCATCACATTCTTTCCCTTCAGTGATGAATTGTCTTTGGTGTTCAACATTAGTAGAAAAAGAATGGCTACTTTTACTACTAATGTTGAACACCAAAGACAATTCATCACTGAAGGGAAAGAATGTGATGGTACAAAAGGACCCGATGGAGGGGCCCAACCACCTTTCGTTAATGAAAGCTTTGCCGACTGGAGGCCTAATAGGATAGCTACGCTGACTAGAGGGCTAGTTGATGCCTATAATGGAAGACTTCCAGACGCGCCACTACGAAGAACTCGGCACAGAAATTCTAGCCGTCGACAGCAGAGGGCTTTCTTAAGAGAAGAAAGAAGACGCCAGAAAGAGGCAGAGAATCTGCTTACTCTTATTCTTGAAGGGTACATTTATGATCCAGGCATGAGAGAGACCTTTTCCAACATGCCTGCTATAGATGATGAGTCAAGATTTGTTGCAAAGCCAGAAATACTACCAGCTTCAGATATTCTGTGTACGGTTTGCCCTACCTGCAAGGCTAAGATACCAGCATGAGCGTCAGTGTCAGGGGCATTCGTGGAGTGCCCGGACTGTAATGTCATACACCTATAGTGCTACAACACTTTAGAGGAGTATGCATCTAATGATGAGGGATCTCAGATCGCTGATTACCTGATGGATGCAGATCCATATATTTTGATGAATGCAGAGCCATATGTCTCGTGGGTTACAGAGCCGTACATTTCGCTGCAGATAGAAACGACACCAACTTGGGTTCGCACTGCCATTGAAATGAGGGAACATCCTCGACAGCCACAAATCATAAGTACAACAGAATACTACAAAATAATAAAAGTAAACAAGAGGGACTTCGAGTTCTATGAAGAAGTGCAAGGAAGGTTCATCAACATATTGGAAGGATTGGAATTATACACTAGGGTCTTCTCAAAAAGTGATGAGCGAAGCATCCTCGACTGTATTTTTTATTTTAGAAATAGAGGTCAAGCAGGCCTGCTTATAGAAAGAACCTATTCTGAGCCAAAAAAATTGATGCGATGAAAGGGGAGGATAACTATTGAGTGCGACTGCTGCTACAACTTCACCAATGATAGACAAGGAAATCCTCTTGGGATTCTCAGACATGATTAGGTAGATCCACTAACTCCAATGATAAAATGGATGATTAAGAGAATAGTCAGATGAAGTATACTGCTAGCTAACTGCATCCCTAATAGCTGCATCATTAACATATATGATGAAAGAGATTGCATACCTCCGCACATTAATCATCATGACTTCTTGAGGTCTTTCTCCATGGTCTCATTCATAAGTAAGAGAAATATCCTATTCAGAAAAGAAATTAGTATCATTGGTCTTGGCAAATTCAGAGGAGCTGTAGAAATTTTGCTGCCCGTTGGTTTAGTGCTAGTCCTTAAAAGGAAATGAAGCGGAGATCGCCAAGCACTGTATTACAGGGGTGCGACACCGTAGGGTGTCCATGACCTTTCGACGAATGAACAACATTAAAATGCTATATGGAATTCAATCAGATATAGNATCGTGAAGAATAATTTCCAACAATGGGGCAAATTTTAAAAGAACAAAAATCAACAATTTTGTCAAACGGCACGGGATAGATTGGAGATATTCTATAATTTACTATCCAAGAGAAAATGTCCTAGCTGAAGCCTTTAACAATACATTAGGACATATTTTAAGGAAAACACTGGACGAAAACAAAAGAGATTAACACAACAAACTGTTAGAAGCCTTGTGAGCTTACCATATGACGTTCAGGACTCCCACTCAGTGTACATCGTACATGCTCAGGTACGGATCTGAGGCTATGCTATCGTTATAAATTCAGACGTTGTCTCTCAGAGTCACTGTTGCCAACCAGCTTACAACCAAAGAAAGTGTAAAGCTCAGGCTCGAGGAACTAGAGAGTCTGGAAGGAAAACAACTTGAAGCACAACAACATTTAAAATTTTACCAGGCAAAGTTGGTACAAGCTCATGACAAATTGGTCCACCCAAGGACATTCAAAGTTGGTGACCTCATACTCGTGCTCAAAAGGTCTATTCTTGCATTCTACAAGATAAGTGGAAAATTTGAGCCAACTTGGGAGGGACCATTTATCATTGAATAGGTATGCGCAAGAGGAGCCTACCAGTTAGTAGATTTTTGGGGCGAAAGACCCATGCTGCCGATCATCAGACGATACCTAAAGACATACCACGCAACCTAACATTGCTTGCCTTCACTTAATTTGAAAATTTGAAATTTGGATTGTTTTGGGGTTATCTATGTGGCCAAATGTCTGTGACCGGGTCCAACATTTTTGTAATAAGATTAACCTCAACATAATGAAAATATTTGAAAATTATACACTTCAATTTTCTCTTTTTAAACTTAATATCCTACTAAATTAAACAAAACACATACACAAATAAATGACTTATTCACCAAAATAAACAAAATTTTCTTTTAATAAATACTTTATTTTTTTTATGTTCACTCTAAGTTTCAGCTCACTGGCATTTTTCCTGTCGTTTGTAGAGAAATGTCATGCCAGAGGCTGATCTTTGCCTTTAAAGATGGTTGGAACCTCGTACTCAATGAGGAGATGGCACCGTAGGGCGTCAGTATAGACTTTGACATGGAATTTAGTCAAGTTGACATGGATTACGAGGGGCCTTTAATGAATGTCGTTAGCCAACAGAAAAAAGAATGGCTACTTTTACTACTAATGTTGAACACCAAAGACAATTCATCACTGAAGGGAAAGAATGTGATGGTACAAAAGGACCCGATGGAGGGGCCCAACCACCTTCCATTAATGAAAGCTTTGCCGACTGGAGGCCTAATAGGATAGCTACGCTGACTAGAGGCCTAGTTGATGCCTATAATGGAAGACTTCCAGACGTGCCACTACGAAGAACTCGGCGCAGAAATTCTAGCCGTCGACAGCAGAGGGCTTTCTTAAGAGAAGAAAGAAGACGCCAGAAAGAGGCAGAGAATCTGCTTACTCTTATTCTTGAAGGGTACATTTATCATCCAGACATGAGAGAGACCTTTTCCAACCTGCCTGCTATAGATGATGAGTCAAGATTTGTTGCAAAGCCAGAAATACTACCAGCTTCAAATATTCTGTGTACGGTTTGCCCTACCTGCAAGGCTAAGATACCAGCATGAGCGTCAGTGTCAGGGGCATTCGTGGAGTGCCCGGACTATAATGTCATACACCTATAGTGCTACAACACTTTAGAGGAGTATGCATCTAGTGATGAGGGATCTCAGATCGCTGATTACCTGATGGATGCAGAGCCATATATCCCGATGAATGCAGAGCCATATGTCCCGTGGGTTACAGAGCCGTACATTTCGCTGCAGATAGAAACGACACCAACTTGGGTTCGCACTGCCATTGAAATGAGGGAACATCCTCGACAGCCACAAATCATAAGTACAACAGAATACTACAAAATAATAAAAGTAAACAAGAGGGACTTCGAGTTCTATGAAGAAGTGCAAGGAAGGTTCATCAACATATTGGAAGGATTGGAATTATACACTAGGGTCTTCTCAAAAAGTGATGAGCGAAGCATCCTCGACTGTATTTTTTATTTGAGAGATAGAGGTCAAGCAGGCCTGCTTATAGAAAGAACCTATTCTGAGCCAAAAAAATTGATGCGATGAAAGGGGAGGATAACTATCGAGTGCGACTGCTGCTACAACTTCACCAATGATAGACAAGGAAATCCTCTTGGGATTCTCAGACATGATTAGGTAGATCCACTAACTCCAATGATAAAATGGATGATTAAGAGAATAGTCAGATGAAGTATACTGCTAGCTAACTGCATCCCTAACAGCTGCATCATTAACATATATGATGAAAGAGATTGCATACCTCCGCACATTAATCATCATGACTTCTTGAGGTCTTTCTCCATGGTCTCATTCATAAGTAAAAGAAATATCCTATTCAGAAAAGAAATTAGTATCATTGGTCTTGGCAAATTCAGAGGAGCTGTAGAAATTTTGCTGCCCGTTGGTTCAGTGCTAGTCCTTAAAAGGAAATGAAACGGAGATCGCCAAGCACTGTATTACAGGGGTGCGACACCGTAGGGTGTCCATGACCTTTTGACGAATGAACAACATTAAAATTCTATATGGAATTCAATCAGATATAAAATTGGAGGAACTGCTACAGTACGAGCTATGAGAGGGTGCACCTCTAAGCACATGCAAAGGTAACTCTTGTCTTGTAGCGTGGCTTAGATGGTCAGCTAGATCAAGAGCTTGCCCTGTCAGAGATAGAAATTCATGGGATTCTTTTCTATTTAGTTGTACTACATTACAACAAATATGATATGTATTAGACATCCTCAGTTTATGATATGTACTTGGCATGACCTATTTTTGGATGTACTTTGATGCAATTTGCGCATTGTACTTTTTGAGGCTTTGGCCTACACCTAACCTGTAACACATATTGGAGCAGATGAATGACGTTTCTTTTAGAAATTTGTCTATTTGTTCAAATTGCCTTTTTTGTGAAGAAGAAAAGCCACGGACCAGGTGTTGGTTGGGGATTACAATGAAAAAAGAACAAAACAACAAAATTTTTTATGATAATAAAATTTAAATTAAAAATTTAATAATAATAATAATAAACAAACAACAAAATAAATATCTTTTAAAAAATCAACCAACTAAAATTAAATTTTTGAAAACATATTTTGAAAATTAAACATGATAAAAACAACAAGAAAAGAAAATAAAACGTTGAGTTGATTCTTTCTATTTCGAGGTCTCTTACTTTTTGCTTGCATAGCACAACTATCTTTGTCTGCACTAATTCTCTTAGCATCCCCGCAGATTTTCACGTTCCACACAAAACCTCACAAAATTTCATAAATCTTCTTCAACAAAGTCAACCTTTGCACAAAACATATATCTTTGGATTCAACACCATCAATTCTCATTTTCGAACCTGTCCCTAACTTCTGATTCACTTCTTTTTGAGGTCGATCTTTAACTTCTGACTCTCTTTTGAGATTGACCTTTAATTTTCAATTCTCATTTTTGAATCAATCCCTAACTTCTGATTCACTTCTTTTCGAGGTCGGTCCTTAACTTCTAACTCTCTTTTGAGATTGAACATTAACTTTTAAATCTCATTTTTGATTTGTGTTTGTTATCATCCTATTATCAAATCTCTCAAGTTCCAATCATAACTTTGCTTCATTGTGATTCTCATTGTTTCAAATTTTTTAAGCAAAAATATTTTTACTAGATTTATAATTTCATGAGTGATTTATATAGATGGAAGAAGTCACTCTAAGAATATTAGAATTGACACATTACATAGAAAATATCGAAATAAACTTTGAATTGCCACAACTTATCACCCTCAGACTAGTAGATTAATAGAAGTATCAAATAGAGAAATTAAAAGAATTTTGAAAAAAAAAACATTTGGATACGTCGGGATGAGGACGTTAAACCAAGCGCTTTGTAGGAGACAACCCACATAATCTATTTTTTTGGTTTGATTTGTGTTTGTTATTGATGTTGTATTGTGACTTTTTATAGCTAAAGTAGCATTTTCAAAGCACCATTTAAGGATTTAAATATGATTGGAACTTGAAAGATTTGATGATAGAAGAAACGGTGTTCACTAAGGCACTGGAGCTTAGGCCCAAAATTTGCGCATAAGTGCCAGAGCCTAGTGAAGCTGACGCCTACGCACCAAAATTTGGTGCTTAGGTGCCACAGTTTATGGACGTGGAGAAAACTGCCCCAAGTAGTTTTCCCACTTTTTTTTTTAACTATCCTATCTTCGTCCCCAATCACAAAAATTTTGAAAATTGGGCCTGAGAGAAGTAATTTTAAGGTTGTTTGACATCTTGCCTGCTTTCATAGAGAATAACAACATGTGATAGGAATTAGAGATGAGTTTGTGCATCAAGATTCTCAAACATATTTCAATGGCTTTCTAACATTGAGTTAAGGGAAGATAACTAACAAGTTAAGAAGAATTGAAGAGAAGCCTTCATTACTACACAACAAGTTTCATGAGATGTATCATCAAAATGAGCATTTGGAGTGGCAAATGAAGCTTCAATGCAATCAAATGTCTTGCTATCAAGTTTATCAGGTAACCATGTATTGTAACAACAAATAGATTGATGAGAAGAAGGCTATGGATTTTCCTCATGCCCTTTTTTTCAAGACATTGATCGTAACTCATTAATATGTAAAAAAGGGGATGAATGTTCAGTCAAAAATCACTAAGGTTTAGAAGGAATTAAGTGTGTTTTTTTTTGTTATGTTTACTTTAGTAGTAGATGTACTATGTGCTACCTTATTTAGAAGTTGAATGTGTGTTGGTTTGCTTATGTTGTATTGCTTTATTGTGCTTATTGTTTCCGTTGTACTGTCATTTGAAGTTTTATAATGAAGTGATGTTTGTGTGAATCATGTCTTAGAATGGTGAATTAATCTCAAATTAATATTTATAATTGGTAGATAGAAGTTATTGGGGAGATCATAAACATGAGGTTTGATATTAAATTAATACGAAATTTTTGTTTAAAGGCCTTTGTCTTACTGTGTTACACTTACAATCCAAATAAAGAAAAAATTTGGAATTAGTGCCTAAGTGCCAGGACTAGCGCCTAAGCTCTAAAACTGGCGCATAAGTGCTAGAGCATCTGCACAGCTTCGCGCCTAGGCACCAGTTTAACTGAACCAGCCAAAGCTAAAAAAAATTGCAATTTAAACTGAACCCATGCCATTATTGACGCCCAAGCTTCAATTTCTTCCTCCTTTTTATAAAAACCTGCCTTAGGGTACTTCTTAGAGCTCTGATCTTCAAGTTTCTTGGCTTGAAACCACTGGATTTCATCTTCTTGAGATTATATCTAAATTTTGGCATAGTTATTTTGCAATTTCACCAAGGATTTTTTATACATTAAAAGGAGTTCAAAATTTATAAAAATATTTGATTAGGTGGTGAAAAATCCATGGATCTAAGCCTCGTTAGCTTGAAAAAGCTTGTAGGAAGGCATTTATTTTAATTTTAAAATTTATTGGAATTTTTCTTCAAATTTTTAGATGGTTCCTAAGACAAAGTGAGGAAAGGGAAAAGAAACCAGTGACAATGCCAATGAATTTGCATAGTATAGAAAGTTTATTTTAGAGCAAAGTTTCTACAGACCCGGTGAAGCTATTGTGAGCTAATTTGTGGCTTGTCAATGCAAAAGATTTTGTTATTTTACTGATGTTGCCTTCATTGAGATTGTGCGATAATTTTATGCCAACTTATCTGAAGTAGATGATGATGAGATCTTTGAGAAGAGGAGTAGAGTTCACTTCTGAAAGGATTAATGTGGTATATGGTCTGCCACCTACGATTGATTATTTCATTTTTGAGTATACACCTTTTAAAGTAGAGTTAAACTAGATTATTGCATATTTGACTAATGGACGTGAAGCCTAGAAGATTCAGAATGATCAAAAGGTAAACTTTTCTTCTAACATGCTCAATGCTACATCAAACGTATGACATTATTTCATTTCAGCTCACCTTCTTCCTTCAAATCATTTAAGTGAAGTAATAAGAGAAAGATCCATATTAAATTACTGCATTCATGTGATCCAACCTATAGATGTTGGATCTCTTATTTATGAGGCTATTAGTTCTTCTGCTGGAGCTAGTACTAATTAGAGGTCTTGGTTTTCCATTTACTATTTGTAAAGATTTTGGAGTGAAGTTTGAACATTGGGAGGAGCAGTTAAAGATACTCAAGCCTATTAGGAAGGCTAATGTAGATGTGTATGGATGACCTAGAGGTAGAGCTCCTGATGCACCTTCTATTGAGCCTCCATCTGACTTTTGGAATATATTGAGTGAAAGATTTTTGGAGCACTAGAATATATATTTTTTGATTTAGTGTGGTATGCAAGATATGGAGGATAAATTTGATCATATGGTAGATTATGTTCAGAGGAAGAGTAATTATGATGCATATTATGAAGAGGCATTACTGAAATTCAAGAAGGGAGATCAGTCAGTTGAATTTCCGACATGCTCTTGATTTACAACTTATGAGAGTTGCAAGTCTATGGACGAAGATATCCCTTTTAATTTTGATGATGATGATGCGGAGGAGGAGGAATAGACTTTATTTACTCTTTTCTAGCACTTATGTTCTTAGATCTTTCTCATTATGGGCTATTAATGTATGTTTCAGTCTTTGCNGATGATGAGATCTTTGAGAAGAGGAGTAGAGTTCACTTCTGAAAGGATTAATGTGGTATATGGTCTGCCACCAACGATTGATTATTTCTTCTTTGAGTATACACCTTTTAAAGTAGAGTTAGACTAGATTATTGCATATTTGACTAATGGACGTGAAGCCTAGAAGATTCAGAATGATCAAAAGGTAAACTTTTCTTCTAACATGCTCAATGCTACATCAAACGTATGACATTATTTCATTTCAGTTCACCTTCTTCCTTCAAATCATTTAAGTGAAGTAATAAGAGAAAGAGCCATATTAAATTACTGCATTCAAGTGATCCAACCTATAGATGTTGGATCTCTTATTTATGAGGCTATTAGTTTTTCTGCTGGAGCTAGTACTAATTTGAGGTCTTGGTTTTTCATTTACTATTTGTAAAGATTTTGGAGTGAAGTTTGAACATTGGGAGGAGCAGTTAAAGATACTCAAGCCTATTAGGAAGGCTAATGTAGATGTGTATGGATGACCTAGAGGTAGAGCTCCTGATGCACCTTCTATTGAGCCTCCATCTGACTTTTGGAATATATTGAGTGAAAGATTTTTGGAGCACTAGAATAATTATTTTTGATGTAGTGTGGTATGCAAGATATAGAGGATAAATTTGATCATATGGTAGATTATGTTCAGAGGAAGAGTAATTATGATGCATATTATGAAGAGGCATTACTGAAATTCAAGAAGGGAGATCAGTCAATTGAATTTCCGACATGCTCTTGATTTACAGCTTATGAGAGTTGCAAGTCTATGGACAAAAATATCCCCTTTAATTTTGATGATGATGATGCGGAGGAGGAGGACTAGACTTTATTTACTATTTTGTAGCACTTATGTTCTTAGATCTTTCTCATTATGGGCTATTAATGTATGTTTCAGTCTTTGTTCAAATGACTTAAAATGATGTTTTTCACAAATCTTTTCCTAAGAAGTGTCCATAGAAGTGTTCACAATATCAGAGTTTCCTTCCGATATCTCACGTTTCTATACATTTTTCTTAAGTATAGGATGAGATGTTATAGAAAGTGTATCATTATGCTATGAATATGAATGATCCCCAGCTTGTAACATTTGCACAAGAGCTTTCAATTTAGCATATGTCTCTTCTAACTCTAAGATTTATTCATCATGTCTTGTTTTGCCTTTTGAGATAGTTATATCTTCTACTCTTGGCCCTAAACGAAATTTAGCAGGTACCCGAGTATATTGACTTTTTAATGGGAATTGTTGGTTCATTTCTTGATAAGAAGAATTTTCTTATGCAAGAAGTTTTCTTTTCATGGATGTTGAAACTACACATCTCATTTTGTCTAAAAGTCAAGAGATTGAACATCTTTCTTTTTGTACAAACCTTTTGAACACAAAATATATAGTCCATATTGGCGAGGATTTTTCTCTTGAAAAGATTGGAGTAGTTTATCTTCGTACCTGTTGGGTACTGGATAAAACTTATTCTTCTTTGAAGAAGATGGGTTCATGAAAACACATTCCTCGGATTCAAATGCTTCAAGATTGTTTATTTCATTTCTTTTCTTCTTTCTTATAAGAGAACGAGTTTTATTTCTTTGTTTGGTACATTTTTGCGGAAAACTCTTGGATGGTGAGAAAATATCATCATCAATACAAATTTTCTTTCCTTTTTGATCATTCTCTTCTTCCATTTTCTTGGAAGTCAATTGTTCTATAGGAAACTCTTGAGGTAAATTTTCTTTGAAAAGAAGAAAATCTTCAAAGTGATCTAAGTTAAACACTATAAAAAGTTCTGTACTGATATGGGACAGACTATTCAGTACAAGCCCAGTTTCATCAAATATCCCAAAGTCATTCTGGTGAAAGCAAGCATATTCAATAATTGGTGAATTAAGATCTTGAAAATAAGAAAATATTAAACCCCCAGAATCCATTGCAGTTTTTCTGAAAATTCAAAAGAACAATATGCAAAACTTATTATAAACTCATTTTATAAACTGAAAATTTTTTATGTTATCATTTTTTTGGTCTTGT
>JXCR01137363.1:179262-190253 GCA_002079205.1 Phalaenopsis hybrid cultivar | reverse complement strand
ATCAAATTTAAGTTTTAATGTCTTTTAATATGAGTTTTTTTCTCATTTGTCATTAATTTATATTCATTATGTTATTTATTTTAGGTTTGATTATTGGTTACACCTTAAAAAGTTTAGTTAATACCTAAAGTTTTGGTTCAATGTTGTTAAAACCTAAGGATTGAGATATTTTAAGTTCAATTTAGGTAGAACTTAAGGATGGAGATAGTTTAGGCTCAATGTAGGTAGATGATACATAAAAAATATATGCATTTTTAGACCCATAATTTATACTCATTTTTGGTGCTATTGCACTTTAATGGAAGATATTTTTTATGTTTTATTACAGGTTGTTGATTTTGAGGACTTGGAGCAAAAAGGAAGCAAAAAGGATTAAATTTAGAACAAAAATGGAGAAGTTAAGAATTTGTTTAGCGCCTACAACGCCGTTTGACAGAGACTAAGAAAATAAATAGATGGCCTATGGCGCCGACGGCGCCATGATGGGTGCCGATGATGCCAGTGTCGATGTAGAGACTGTTTCTAAAATATTTGACAAATTTGGATGTTTTTTGAAGAGTTTTTGGATGCACCTATTGGAGAACAGACCTAGGCTCTATTTAGAGCAAAAATTTGATCAGAAACCCCTCCCCTTTGCACAATTTCAAATTCTTCCACTAATTTCAATTTTCCTTTTCACACACCTACATTCCACGCCATTTCACACCATTAGTGACTTATTATTTTTATAGTTTTGAGTTTTTGTGGTGAGTTTAAGCTTGAATTCTTCTCTAAGAAATGTTGGAGAGGAAGAGAAGTGAGAGATTTCTTCTTCCTACATTTCCTAAGAGAGGCTACAAAGGATTTGCTTTGAGAAAGAGTTTCAGATAAGTGTTATCTGTTTATTATTGTTGTATGAACTCTCCTTCATATATGAAATTTGTGTTTGTTATACCTATCTCATGAAGTCTAACTAGATTCCTTTATCTTTCTCCCTACTCTGAGAAATGATGAAATGTAGAGATATTGTGGATGTGCCAATGTCAAAATTTAAAATAAATTGTGATGGTTTTTCAACTTCGCTCTTAATTTACTTTTTGATGTGACCAATTGAATTGTTAAAATATGTTGTGAAACATATGATCCTTTAAAGNACTTCGCTCTTAATTTACTTTTTGATCTGACCAATTGAATTGTTAAAATATGTTGTGAAACATATGATCCGATAAATAGAGTATGAGTTCTACAACATAGTGAGAATCACATTTAAATCCATTAAGCGATAAAGCCAAAGTTTGGTTAAAAACATTAGCACTTGAATCTATCAGATGTTGGGGAGAACTATCACATAAATTCTTAGCTAAATATTTTCCACCCTTAAAAACTGCTAAGCTTAGAAATGATATTGCATCTTTTTGTCAGTTTGAAGGGGAATCGATATATGAAGCCTGANTGCTAAGCTTAGAAATGATATTACATCTTTTTGTCAGTTTGAAGGGGAATCGATATATGAAGTCTGGGAAAGTTTTAAGGATCTCCTTAGAAAATGTCCACACCATGCTTTACCAAATTGGTTAGTAATTCCAACTTCTTACAATAGATTAGTAGGATCACTTAGATCTATTATAGATGCTGCTGTAGGCAAATCTTTAATGTCAAAACTTTTTGATAAAGCATACTCTTCAATAGAAGAAATGACTACTAATAATTTTCAATGGCCCTCTGTATAGGTAAATCCTAAGAGAGTAGCTAGTATTCATATATCTGATGCAATGTCAATTTCATCATCTCAAATTGCTGCAATATCGAAAAAGATTGATAAAATTTGAGTGAAATATTCTCAATTACCACCAGTATTAGAGGAAAATTCAATAAGACAGATATTTGATACTCATTTATCTTATGAAACTTTGAATGCTATTAATAATCAAAATAATAATCCTTATTCTAACTATTACAATCCTGGATGGTAAAATCACCCAAATTTTAGTTGGAATAATTATAACAATTCAATGAACCCCTCAGGAAATTTAAAAAATCAAGGAAATCCTAATTATTGGCCTTATTATCATCTTGTATTTAACCCCAACCCTAACTCACAAGTTAAGGAAAAGAAGTTAACGATGGAAGAGGTAATGTTGAATATGGGAAATGAAATACAAAATCAAGGGGCTACTATTAGAAATATTGAAAATCAATTAGGACATATTGCTATTGCACTTAGTAACAAACCTTCAGGAAATCTTTCGAGTATGGTAGAAGTTAATCCCAAAGATCAAATTAAAGAATAAATTAAAGTAATTCAATTATGAAGTGGAAAAGAAGTTGAAACAAGAATCCAAAGAGAAACAGAAGTTGATGAGGAGAAGGAAGAGAAGNATTAGGACATATTGCTATTGCACTTAGTAACAAACCTTCAGGAAATCTTTCGAGTATGGTAGAAGTTAATCCAACAGATCAAATCAAAGAATAAATTAAAGTAATTCAATTATGAGGAAAAGAAGTTGAAACAAGAATCCAAAGAGAAACAGAAGTTGATGAGGAGAAGGAAGAGAAAGAAAGTAACCATAATGAAAATGAACAAACACAAGTTCCTTTAGAAAAATTATTACCTCCATTTCCTCAACAACTAAAACATAAGAATAAAGAAAAACCATTTACAAAATTTTTGGAAATCCTTAAAAATTTAACGATAAACATTCCTTTCATTAAGGCTTTGGAACAAATGCCAAGTTATGTGAGACTGTTGCACTTAGTGAAGAGTGCNATTAAATCATGTTTTAATTTATCAATATTAATTGGTTAAGTAAATTTTTAAACAACCAGTCAAGATGTTTATAGCTCCATTATCCCATGGCCATAAGGTATTCAAGTTTACTTCATTTAAATGTTGTTTAAACTAAGACCATAATATTTTTGTCAGCAACCACAAATTACGTTGTCCAAGAGATCTTGGTAGATCTGAACCATGAGGTTTAAGTTGTATTTTTAGGATCAAATTTAAGTTTTAATGTCTTTTAATATGAGTTTTTTTCTCATTTGTCATTAATTTATATTCATTATGTTATTTATTTTAGGTTTGATTATTGGTTACACCTTAAAAAGTTTAGTTAATACCTAAAGTTTTGGTTCAATGTTGTTAAAACCTAAGGATTGAGATATTTTAAGTTCAATTTAGGTAGAACTTAAGGATGGAGATAGTTTAGGCTCAATGTAGGTAGATGATACATAAAAAATATATGCATTTTTAGACCCATAATTTATACTCATTTTTGGTGCTATTGCACTTTAATGGAAGATATTTTTTATGTTTTATTACAGGTTGTTGATTTTGAGGACTTGGAGCAAAAAGGAAGCAAAAAGGATTAAATTTAGAACAAAAATGGAGAAGTTAAGAATTTGTTTAGCGCCTACAACGCCGTTTGACAGAGACTAAGAAAATAAATAGATGGCCTATGGCGCCGACGGCGCCATGATGGGTGCCGATGATGCCAGTGTCGATGTAGAGACTGTTTCTAAAATATTTGACAAATTTGGATGTTTTTTGAAGAGTTTTTGGATGCACCTATTGGAGAACAGACCTAGGCTCTATTTAGAGCCAAAATTTGATCAGAAACCCCTCCCCTTTGCACAATTTCAAATTCTTCCACTAATTTCAATTTTCCTTTTCACACACCTACATTCCACGCCATTTCACACCATTAGTGACTTATTATTTTTATAGTTTTGAGTTTTTGTGGTGAGTTTAAGCTNAAATTTTCAAATGGTTAGATGCTGGAATTATATATCATATTTCAGATAGTGCTTGGGTAAGCCCAATTCATTGTGTTCTAAAGAAAGGAGGAGTGACCATTGAAGTAAATGAGAAAAATGAATTAATTGAAATAAGGCAAGTTGTTGTTTAGCGAATTTGTATAGATTATAGAAAATTAAACTTGGCCACCAGGAAAGATCACTTTCCTTTAACCTTTCTAGATCAAATGTTGGATAGATTGGCTCAAAATAAATATTACTATTTTTTAGATGGATATACTGGTTATCATCAAATTCCAATTGCTCCTGAGGATCAAGACAAGCCAACATTTACAAGCACTTATGGAACATTTGCTTTTCGTAGAATGCCTTTTGGACTATACAATGCACCCGCAACATTTCAAAGACGTATGATATCAATATTTAGTAATTTGATTGAGCATGGAATTGAAGTATTTATGGATGATTTCTCTGTGTTCTGGNAATTCCAACTTCTTACAATAGATTAGTAGGATCACTTAGATCTATTATAGATGCTGCTGTAGGCAAATCTTTGATGTCAAAACCTTTTGATAAAGCATACTCTTCAATAGAAGAAATGACTACTAATAATTTTCAATGGCCCTCTGAATAGGTAAATCCTAAGAGAGTAGCTAGTATTCATATATCTANACTTATCACCCTCAGACTAGTAGATTAATAGAAGTATCAAATAGAGAAATTAAAAGAATTTTGAAAAAAAAATATTTGGATACGTCGGGATGAGGACGTTAAACCAAGCGCTTGTAGGAGACAACCCACATAATCTATTTTTTTTGTTTGATTTGTGTTTGTTATTGATGTTGTATTGTGACTTTTTATAGCTAAAGTAGCATTTTCAAAGCACCATTTAAGGATTTAAATATGATTGGAACTTGAAAGATTTGATGATAGAAGAAATGGTGTTCACTAAGGCACTGGAGCTTAGGCCCAAAATTTGCGCATAAGTGCCAGAGCCTAGTTAAGCTGACGCCTACGCACAAAAATTTGGTGCTTAGGTGCCACAGTTTATGGACGTGGAGAAAACTGCCCCAAGTAGTTTTCCCACTTTTTTTTTTAACTATCCTATCTTCGTCCCCAATCACAAAAATTTTGAAAATTGGGCCTGAGAGAAGTAATTTTAAGGTTGTTTGACATCTTGCCTGCTTTCATAGAGAATAACAACATGTGATAGGAATTAGAGATGAGTTTGTGCATCAAGATTCTCAAACATATTTCAATGGCTTTCTAACATTGAGTTAAGGGAAGATAACTAACAAGTTAAGAAGAATTGAAGAGAAGCCTTCATTACTACACAACAAGTTTCATGAGATGTATCATCAAAATGAGCATTTGGAGTGGCAAATGAAGCTTCAATGCAATCAAATGTCTTGCTATCAAGTTTATCAGGTAACCATGTATTGTAGCAACAAATAGATTGATGAGAAGAAGGCTATGGATTTTCCTCATGCCCTTTTTTTCAAGACATTGATCGTAACTCATTAATATGTAAAAAAGGGGATGAATGTTCAGTCAAAAATCACTAAGGTTTAGAAGGAATTAAGTGTGTTTTTTTTTGTTATGTTTACTTTAGTAGTAGATGTACTATGTGCTACCTTATTTAGAAGTTGAATGTGTGTTGGTTTGCTTATGTTGTATTGCTTTATTGTGCTTATTGTTTCCGTTGTACTGTCATTTGAAGTTTTATAATGAAGTGATGTTTGTGTGAATCATGTCTTAGAATGGTGAATTAATCTCAAATTAATATTTATAATTGGTAGATAGAAGTTATTGGGGAGATCATAAACATGAGGTTTGATATTAAATTAATACGAAATTTTTGTTTAAAGGCCTTTGTCTTACTGTGTTACACTTACAATCCAAATAAAGAAAAAATTTGGAATTAGTGCCTAAGTGCCAGGACTAGCGCCTAAGCTCTAAAACTGGCGCATAAGTGCTAGAGCATCTGCACAGCTTCGCGCCTAGGCACCAGTTTAACTGAACCAGCCAAAGCTAAAAAAAATTGCAATTTAAACTGAACCCATGCCATTATTGACGCCCAAGCTTCAATTTCTTCCTCCTTTTTATAAAAACCTGCCTTAGGGTACTTCTTAGAGCTCTGATCTTCAAGTTTCTTGGCTTGAAACCACTGGATTTCATCTTCTTGAGATTATATCTAAATTTTGGCATAGTTATTTTGCAATTTCACCAAGGATTTTTTATACATTAAAAGGAGTTCAAAATTTATAAAAATATTTGATTAGGTGGTGAAAAATCCATGGATCTAAGCCTCGTTAGCTTGAAAAAGCTTGTAGGAAGGCATTTATTTTAATTTTAAAATTTATTGGAATTTTTCTTCAAATTTTTAGATGGTTCCTAAGACAAAGTGAGGAAAGGGAAAAGAAACCAGTGACAATGCCAATGAATTTGCATAGTATAGAAAGTTTATTACAGAGCAAAGTTTCTACGGACCCGGTGAAGCTATTGTGAGCTAATTTGTGGCTTGTCAATGCAAAAGATTTTGTTATTTTACTGATGTTGCCTTCATTGAGATTGTGCGATAATTTTATGCCAACTTATCTGAAGTAGATGATGATGAGATCTTTGAGAAGAGGAGTAGAGTTCACTTCTGAAAGGATTAATGTGGTATATGGTCTGCCACCTACGATTGATTATTTCATTTTTGAGTATACACCTTTTAAAGTAGAGTTAAACTAGATTATTGCATATTTGACTAATGGACGTGAAGCCTAGAAGATTCAGAATGATCAAAAGGTAAACTTTTCTTCTAACATGCTCAATGCTACATCAAACGTATGACATTATTTCATTTCAGCTCACCTTCTTCCTTCAAATCATTTAAGTGAAGTAATAAGAGAAAGATCCATATTAAATTACTGCATTCATGTGATCCAACCTATAGATGTTGGATCTCTTATTTATGAGGCTATTAGTTCTTCTGCTGGAGCTAGTACTAATTAGAGGTCTTGGTTTTCCATTTACTATTTGTAAAGATTTTGGAGTGAAGTTTGAACATTGGGAGGAGCAGTTAAAGATACTCAAGCCTATTAGGAAGGCTAATGTAGATGTGTATGGATGACCTAGAGGTAGAGCTCCTGATGCACCTTCTATTGAGCCTCCATCTGACTTTTGGAATATATTGAGTGAAAGATTTTTGGAGCACTAGAATATATATTTTTTGATTTAGTGTGGTATGCAAGATATGGAGGATAAATTTGATCATATGGTAGATTATGTTCAGAGGAAGAGTAATTATGATGCATATTATGAAGAGGCATTACTGAAATTCAAGAAGGGAGATCAGTCAGTTGAATTTCCGACATGCTCTTGATTTACAACTTATGAGAGTTGCAAGTCTATGGACGAAGATATCCCTTTTAATTTTGATGATGATGATGCGGAGGAGGAGGAATAGACTTTATTTACTCTTTTCTAGCACTTATGTTCTTAGATCTTTCTCATTATGGGCTATTAATGTATGTTTCAGTCTTTGCTCAAATGACTTAAAATGATGTTTTTCACAAATCTTTTCCTAAGAAGTGTCCATAGAAGTGTTCACAATATCAGAGTTTCCTTCCGATATCTCACGTTTCTATACATTTTTCTTAAGTATAGGATGAGATGTTATAGAAAGTGTATCATTATGCTATGAATATGAATGATCCCCAGCTTGTAACATTTGCACAAGAGCTTTCAATTTAGCATATGTCTCTTCTAACTCTAAGATTTATTCATCATGTCTTGTTTTGCCTTTTGAGATAGTTATATCTTCTACTCTTGGCCCTAAACGAAATTTAGCAGGTACCCGAGTATATTGACTTTCTAATGGGAATTGTTGGTTCATTTCTTGATAAGTAGAATTTTCTTATGCAAGAAGTTTTCTTTTCATGGATGTTGAAACTACACATCTCATTTTGTCTAAAAGTCAAGAGATTGAACATCTTTCTTTTTGTGCAAACCTTTTGAACACAAAATATATAGTCCATATTGACGAGGATTTTTCTCTTTGAAAAGATTGGAATAGTTTATCTTCGTACCTGTTGGGTACTGGATAAAACTTATTCTTCTTTGAAGAAGATGGGTTCATGAAAACACATTCCTCGGATTCAAATGCTTCAAGATTGTTTATTTCATTTCTTTTCTTCTTTCTTATAAGAGAACGAGTTTTATTTCTTTGTTTGGTACATTTTTGCGGAAAACTCTTGGATGGTGAGAAAATATCATCATCAATACAAATTTTCTTTCCTTTTTGATCATTCTCTTCTTCCATTTTCTTGGAAGTCAATTGTTCTATAGGAAACTCTTGAGGTAAATTTTCTTTGAAAAGAAGAAAATCTTCAAAGTGATCTAAGTTAAACACTATAAAAAGTTCTGTACTGATATGGGACAGACTATTCAGTACAAGCCCAGTTTCATCAAATATCCCAAAGTCATTCTGGTGAAAGCAAGCATATTCAATAATTGGAGAATTAAGATCTTGAAAATAAGAAAATATTAAACCCCAAGAATCCATTGCAGTTTTCTGAAAATTCAAAAGAACAATATGCAAAACTTATTATAAACTCATTTTATAAACTGAAAAATTTTTATGTTATCATTTTTTTGGTCTTGTGATTATGTAAAGTCTGTCATAAATAACTCCTATAATCAAAGATTTAAGATTAAGAAAGACAATTCAATATATTAAAAGATGAGATATCTTTGAATGAAGAACGAATGGTTTAACGAAAGATGAGGAAAGAGAATCGATTCCCCAGCAGAGTCGCCAAACTCTCTTATCACCACTGGAATGTCATTGTTGCCTCAAATTTCCTCATGTCAAATGTCAATTATTGAATGTCATTATTGTTGAGGAGTCACCACTCTTTTTATCTATCTTATCGCCCTATCCTCAAAGTAACTTATTCTTTTGAATCATGTGAAGGATTATCAGATGTTAAGAAACTCGGAGAAAGAAGGAAAAGGGCTAATGAAAACAGAAAACAGTAGAAAAAGGGAATATAGGGATAATTTTCATTATGGTGAACATTATAGAGAAAATTCTAGGATATCCAATTCCAAAGATTCTAGTATAAGGAAAACCACATGAAAAAATCAATGACCAGAGATATAGGCTTATTACCTACTTTAAGTTCTTCATTCTCCTATACGAGCAAGCTCCTATAGTTAGTTACATCTCAGATAGTCAAAACTGTCTAAGAAAACTCCTGATTATCATTAACACTTGTTCTCAATGAAATTTAATGTCAATATTAAGGAAAGAAACATCAATGTTTAAGTCAAGGGTAATAGGTTTCTAAGAATTCAATTCTACCTTAGAGGTTTTGTTTTGTCATTTTATTTTTATTATGTTTTATCATCTTATTTTGTTTATGTCTTATTTATGTCATTTGGTTTTGTCATTTTATCATTTTGTTGTTTTGTTGTTATTATATTTATTTTGTTGTTGATGTTTTTTTATTCATGTCTTTTTTTTTGTTTATATCATTTAATTTTGTTGTTGTCATTTTTTTGTTATTGTTTTTATTGTTGTTTTTTTGCCTTGAGGTTCACCTTTCCTGCTTTAACACATCATCCTGTAAAATAGAGTTAGCATACCCTAATAACCTATAAAGTAAACATAAAGTCTAATTTATTTCATGTATCTAGAAAGCTTACAAACAGAACACAAATAGAATTAAATCATGTTTTAATTTATCAATATTAATTGGTTAAGTAAATTTTTAAACAACCAGTCAAGATGTTTATGGCTCCATTATCCCATGGCCATAAGGTATTCAAGTTTACTTCAATTAAATGTTGTTTAAACTAAGATCATAATATTTTTGTCAGCAACCACAAATTACGTTGTCCAAGAGATCTTGGTAGATCTGAACCCTGAGGTTTAAGTTGTATTTTTAGGATCAAATTTAAGTTTTAATGTCTTTTAATATGAGTTTTTTCTCATTTGTCATTAATTTATATTCATTATGTTATTTATTTTAGGTTTGATTATTGGTAACACCTTAAAAAGTTTAGTTAATACCTAAAGTTTCGGTTCAATGTTGCTAAAACCTAAGGATTGAGATATTTTAAGTTCAATTTAGGTAGAACTTAAGGATGGAGATAGGTTTAGGTCCAATTTAGGTAAAACCTAGGGTTTGAAATGATTTAGGCTCAATGTAGGTAGATGATACATAAAAAATATATGCATTTTTAGACCCATAATTTATACTCATTTTTGGTGCTATTGCACTTTAATGGAAGATATTTTTTATGTTTTATTACAGGTTGTTGATTTTGAGGACTTGGAGCAAAAACGAAGCAAAAAGGATTAAATTTGGAACAAAAATGGAGAAGTTAAGAATTTGTTTAGCACCTACGACGCCGTTTGACAGAGACTAAAGAAATAAATAGATGGCCTATGGCGCCGACGGCGCCATGATGGGTGCCGATGATGCCAGTGTCGATGCAGAGACTGTTTCTAAAATATTTGACAAATTTGGATATTTTTTGAAGAGTTTTTGGATGCACCTATTGGAGAACAGACCTAGGCTCTATTTAGAGCAAAAATTTGATCAGAAACCCCTCCCCTTCGCACAATTTCAAATTCTTCCACTGATTTCAATTTTCCTTTTCACACACCTACATTCCACGCCATTTCACACCATTAGTGACTTATTGTTTTTATAGTTTTGAGTTTTTGTGGTGAGTTTAAGCATGAATTCTTCTCTAAGAAATGTTGGAGAGGAAGAGAAGTGAGAGATTTCTTCTTCCTACATTTCCTAAGAGAGGCTACAAAGGATTTGCTTTGAGAAAGAGTTTCAGATAAGTGTTATCTGTTTATTATTATTGTATGAACTCTCCTTCATATATGAAATTTGTGTTTGTTATACCTATCTCATGAAGTCTAACTAGATTCCTTTATCTTTCTCCCTACTCTGAGAAATGATGAAATGTAGAGATATTGTGGATGTGCCAATGTCAAAATTTAAAATAAATTGTGATGGTTTTTCAACTTCGCTCTTAATTTACTTTTTGATCTGACCAATTGAATTGTTAAAATATGTTGTGAAACATATGATCCGATAAATAGAGTATGAGTTCTACAACATAGTGAGAATCACATTTAAATCCATTAAGCGATAAAGCCAAAGTTTGGTTAAAAACATTAGCACTTGAATCTATCAGATGTTGGGGAGAACTATCACATAAATTCTTAGCTAAATATTTTCCACCCT